>JBBPDF010555725.1:0-10229 GCA_037974715.1 Lomanotus vermiformis | reverse complement strand
AACATACATTTACGATGAAGACATAGCCATATCATCATGATTTACAATTATTACAATAACAACGATAATATAATAGAGCAACAACAAAAACGTTCACTATAACAATCATAAAATAATGACAATAAGAAAAATAACAATAATGACAATAATTATAATGAAGTTATGATAATAATAATAATAATAATAATAATAATAATAATAATAATAATAATAATCATCATGCCAGAGTCATTCGCAACAATGTCCATCACTACCAAACATTTCCTTCGATGTTACTTATTGTGACATATAAAATGAATACGACTAGATATAATATCAATTCAGATATATATTCATGTTGTCCCACCCACTTTGTAATAAATAATCCTCAGGAAACAAGGTTGAGAGGTCAAGCAGGGCTCAAAAGGTTAAATATGTCACCAACAATTCTTTATTCATTTAAAAAATTTTAAACGAAAAATTGTGATAGATGAGTAGAAGCGTAATAAACTCGTTTCGAAACTGGACTTCTCAAGATTTGATCTACGAAAGGAAAAAATTGACATGTTAATATGGTACCCCCTCAAATTTGATAGCTCAGCGAGAATATTAACCCTGGAAATGCTCTCTCTCGTCATGTCGAGCCGCTATGGCCATACACGCACATGTTACATGGAGACCTGGGAAGCGCGCCAGTGGTATCTGTCGAACATCGACCCTGACCTCAATAAATGGAAAATTTTGGTACTATTTTTGTAAAAAAACAAAACAAAACAGGAAGGTCATAGTGGAATTATAAATAGTAACCAATCAGGTTGCAAGTTAATTGAAGCTTTTAGGCCCTCTAGCGGCTTTGTTATGGTTCTGCAAAGTAGGGATGTGGTTAATTGAAGCTTTTAGGCCCTCTAGCGGCTTTGTTATGGTTCTACAAAGTAGGGATGTGACTGCGGGTAGCTCATTCACTATAGTATAGCAAAGCATTTTACCGTGAGCTGACCATTGGTCAATGCCCCATCTTCTGGCCTTTATTTTCAGTTGTTCGCCATTTATTTATTGCTGTAAACTATTTATTTGAATATACTCAAGTTAAAGACAACGAAGGACCTAGAAAAATTGTGACACATAGGTTAGCTGTAAATAGGACGGAGTGGAAAAACATCACAAGACAAATAATATACGAAGCAGCCCAGGTGGAATATTCGGACGACTATTCTACGCAAGGGCTTTAAGCCAAGTAAGTCGATCATTTGACAAAAGATATCCTTTATTTAAGCGATCCTTTTTTAAGCTGTATTGGACATATTTCACTATTAGATCTATAGGCTCGATATGCCTTTCAATATGTCAATGGCTGCATAGACCTAGATCTACCCCCCGGTTTGAAACAAAACAGCGTCTAATCGGACTAGAGTTTCAGACACATAGGGTCTAAATTAAAAATAGTAAATCTGTATAGAGATCTACATACGGATAGCTAGAGAACGACAACTAAACGCCATAGGTTGATATTTATAGTAACGATAACCCTTGTGTGACGTCATTCAGGGGTTTCCCACCTGCTTTAGTCTAATAATATGTTTCAATTGTTTATTAGGCTTTTGACCAAACAACAAAACATTGTTTTTCATGGCGGAATTATGTATTCATTTATTATTTTAACGCACCACAACATTTATTGCAACTGTAGACTCTAGTACCATTCCAAAATTCATGTACAAATGACACATGAGTTTCTCCAAGTTGGACAGTTGAAATTTACAAGACCCTCTATTGCTATTTCCTGCAAACTGTCATCACACTGCACATGCAACCAAGCTTGGCAGTTTGTGCATTGAATCCAGGTGACAGTAAGTGTAGAATTTTTGGTAGTTTTATCGTCATGACTGTAACAAACTGAACAGACACTTACCGAGACAGAGGAAAGGGCTTCTCTAACCTTCTGTTTATCTTAAAAGGCAGGTTTCTTTAATTTAAGTTTAGTTCTTGCTTTTCTTTTTGGTATTTCAAACCGCACCTGTGGATCTGACTTTTTATTTGATGCAAACTTTTCTTTTTTCTCAAAACATTATATTCTTACATCTTCCTGTTTGAATTTTAACATACCTTTGGCCTTGTTCAGTACATTCAGCATACCACTTCGCATATCTTGATGAATATCGGCATCATAAACATTTCGCATAAATTCAAGTACACTGAAAAAGACACTTTCTGAGGCTTTCAGTTGTTTTTCTTTATCAACACTCTGCTCATCTAGTTTGTTAGGATAGCACAGAACAGACTCAAAAAAGTCAGGTTGCTTTACCTCAGTTTCATCAGAGTTTTGCACCCTTTCAATTTCATCTGGAGGTTTCAAATTCATGTGGACTGCATGAATGTGTTTACATTATATTACACATCTTAAAAGAAAATCTGAACAGGTACATGTGTACATGTGGATACAAATATGACAAAAATCACAAACCAGTTTACAGGAACACTCATTAGAGTCTGTTCTTTGGACTATGTGCAAATGACCAGGTTCTGTGGAAGATGGTACAGTCCATCCCTCTTGATCTTCAGCGTTAAATTGAATTATATCTGTCAGGGTCATACTGAGAGCAGTAGTGTGTCTGTTTCTGATAGTGGTGATACGACTAGTAACTTTACCCTTCTCATGTTTAATGAACTGCTCAACAGCTTTATCTCTCACTATCTTCAGTAGAATTACCAAAAGCTCATCTATTCGTCTGTTCTGCTTTTTTCCCATGTACGTGGTTTTTAGCAAGCGATGGAAAGATTCTGCAAACATATTCGTGTTTGCCAGAGCTCCAATATAATAACAGCCAGCCCAAAGTTCAGGTTTGTTGTCCCTACAGTAATTGTCATAAAAGTATGCATAAAATTTTGGACAGGATATTTGCCAGTCACTCAGAGCGAACTGGAGCAGAGTTCGAAACTTAGATTCCTGTGTTTCAGTCTGCAACATTATCAAAAGATTATATGTTTGTAAATTGTGCACATAGTCTTTGCTAAAACATTCTCTGAGTTGTTTGCGCCATGCCTTATCAACATGCCAGGAGCAGTAGAGTCTCTTCTTTGGTAATTGTTCAAATGCACTGCACCAGGCATTATAAAAATTATTGGCGAGGTCACTCATGAAACCATCTGGCACAAAGGACTGACCACAAGTATTTTTGACAGCATTCATGAAGACTGTCATTATCTTTGATTCTTCACTATTAGATATATGTGGCCCATGCCACTGAAATGGCCTCTTGCAAATCATCTAACACTCAAATGGTTGTAAGTATTTGTATTTGTATTGTGTGGTGCCATGGGTGGAGTCCACACAAATAATTTTATTGGATCCATGTTGTAGCATCATATTTCTCTGAAAATCAGTTTGAATTGCAAGAAGAAAGTCATCTTTTTCTAGTGTCTTTTGTGAATGGCCTTTTTGTTTGAAGTAAATGATTGGATTGTCAGAGTCTTCCTTCAGTGCCTCCACCCACAGCTGGCAGCTTGTTGCATCATCTGTATCTCTCCTTGCATGTGAAATACCATACTGTTGTTTTATATTTTGAATGTCTCTTTTTGTAATCTTTGCATCTCGATCAATACATGTTATTTTATTCCTAATTTTGTTTAAAATAGTTTGTTCATCAAGCCCCTCTTCAAGTTTCCCAACAATAGTATGTTTCAGGTCCTCAGAAAGTTGTGTGTGTGCAAGTTTTAAGCAGTGACCAGTGTGTTCAAGACAAAATTCAGCAGTCACACTTCCAGTTGTTCTATCTTCACGAGTAGTTATGTATGATGTACACCTGAATCCAATCTTGCATGAACCCTGAGACTTTAAAGCTCTCTTGCGATTCTGTACAAGTACTGGATTGCCAGAACGGTTACATGAATAATAACAAACAATACAGTCTTTTTCTTGCTTTTTACCACATAGTTGTCTAAATTGTGATTTTGTTGCCTTTTCTATTTCCTTCTTCCATTCAATGAACTCATAGTGATTTGCAAATATTTCTTTTTGAACAGTCATGACTTTGTTGTGTTTGATACGATAGTGTTTTATGAGGTTTTGAATTGTAGAGCAGCTGAATTCCTTACAGTCTTGACATAAACAATTAGTTGGTGTATTTTTTATGTGATGTTCTTTTTTTCTATGCTTTAATAGACCTTGCCTTGACCCATAGATTTTGTTACAGAAAGGACAGGTCCATGTTCTTTTTGTGTTTGCAGTAGAAGGTGGGTTGTTTTTGCTTGTGTTTGTTGATTGTTGAGAGTTTGGTGTTTCACTCAGTGAATCTGATTTTGGTGTGTTTGAATCACATCTCCAGTTGTTCTCATAACTGTCTTTGCTTTTATTGTCAGTGCTGTCGCTGCCTGCCTGTAGAGTGATGTTTTGTTCTGCGTTTGTTGTTTGTGGTTTGGGTTCAGAGATGGGGATGCTGGTTTTATGATTGTCTGTTTGGTCTGAATTCGGTGGTTGTTGGTGAGGATTCCCCTTTGTGTCTTGACTGCTTTTTGCTATGCATGTGTGTGTGCCTGAGGTTAAGGAGTGCTTTGTGTTGGGCTCCTGGGTTGAAGGCCCTGCTTTTCTTTTCTGTCCACACCTCTTATTGCTTTTGTTAATTGTGTTGTCAGTGCTTGTCTGGTGTGGGGTATGTTCAGGGAAGTGTTGTATGAGAAGGCTCAAGTCCAGAGTTTCTGTCATAAACCATCTGATGAGCACCCTCCTCAAGTAGTTTGCATACTTGGTCGGGTGCTTAAGAAACAGCCCATCACTAGCTCTGCGGCCAGTAAGTTTCTGAAAAAAAAGAGGATCTAGGGCTGCTACAACAGCACAAACACCACTAATAACACCACATACATCACTGCACTGCTGCAGTGGGTAGTTTGTACACCTGTCAGTGCACATATGTTTGTGCCCAACTGCTGCGGGACTGGGAACATGCATGGGAGTAATTGTGCAATCATCCAGACTGTGAATGCTGAAGACCGAGGTGAACCGCACGAGGTGCTGCCTGAGGTTATGTGGGATGTCCCACGCTAGGGTATCACAGTACAAAATGCTGGGCATGTCTGTCAAATCAAGAGTTACCACAACCCAGTGGTTACCCGATCCCTGGCCGAAGCTTCCAACGTAGGTCTCGACTCCAGCCTGCGTTTGAGCCCTCCCCACATTGACGTTCTCCTTGCGAGCAGCCAGGCGGCGCAGCTCATCTGGGTTGGATGCACTGCTGCATAGTCCAATGGCACGGGACTGGTGGTTGTCGTTGACCCGGTCCATGAGCCACACCAACTGTGACGAATACAACCACTCATTGCGGCACAGGCTAGCCATTTCCTCCTCAGAGCAACCTGCAAGTTAATTTGTATTTAATAAATAAGTACTATCATCACTCCAGAATTATGGATTTTTATGACTCTCAGTCCATGAGGAACTAATATATTTAAAGTAGAAGATAACTCTTCACAGTTTGTGAAAAAATACAAATCATATCTGTCAGCTCTAAATATGTCCCCCTCATAAAAGCAGCGGAGAAGATGACCATGTCTTAGCACCTGGGCTTACCATACTGCTTCAGAAATTCGGTCGCCGGCCTATTCCATATTATGTCCTGGAACATCTCCATGTCCATGGCACCTATGCCATCCCGTAAAAAGGGGGGCACAAGAACAGACTGGAACCATTCCCGTTCCAGCTTGTACTTTCCAGGATACTGCTGTTTCCTGGTTTCCTGGAAGTCATCTGCAAACAGGAACATGTGATTCACACATACATTGTGACTCTTTTATATTCTCCAGACTAAATAAAACACACAGTATCACAGTGGAATCCTGTTGTAACGAGAGGGGAGGGGTGGGACCTGTGCGCATATTCTGTTATAGCAAGGTTCCGGTTATAATGGATTGCTAATTCAATGAAAATGATAAAGTATGCCTAATCTATGAATTTGGTGCTCTGTTCTTTCTTTGTGATATCTCCCCTGATAATTTCGTTCAAGATTATCCATAGGTCTCCTTAGTATTGGAAATCGACACTAGATCTAGATTCTAGATCACCGATTCTCAACAATGCTCAGCGAGGTTTGATTGGAGAAGATGCACAATGTACAGCAGCCGAAATATTCCGCTAGCGTTATAGCAATATTTTGTTTATAAAGATAAAGAAGGAAAAAACGGGGATTGAAATCGTTCTCGAATTACTGCAGATGTCTCGTTATTTCGGGACTCGTTATAAGTGGACTCCACTGTATATATACCAGCACGCAGCACAGGTTGATATCCCCATTCCCCCATTACTGCACTTAATACAAACAAACTAACAAACAAACAAACCCAACCCACCACCTCATCAATTCTCTACTACCCACCAGCCCAACTCACCCAACCCACCAACCTAACATACCAACCCAATCCACCAATCAACCAGCCAACCTAACAAACAAACAACCCAACGCACCAACCCACCCAGCCAAAAAAAAATTCTAAAAATGTAGATCTAGATCTAGATCACCCAACTAATCTTTGGTGACTCCACTAGTGTTCACCTACTTCCTTAAATAGGCCTACTGGTCTACACTGCGTGAGTTGCAAAAAAATAGAAATCATGCATAATCCCTCCCCTCCCCCGCCCCCTAAAAACAATAATCTATAGGTCTAGATCTGCTGTGTGTTACCTCTCTGTTGATTTTGCATCTTGCAATAATAAACAATCGTGAATCTTGTAAGACAAAAAAACGGCGCGCTTTACTTCCAGTTTCAGCAGAGGCGGAAGCACAGAAAAAAATCGAAACATATTATTAGACTAAAGCAGGTGGGAAACCCCTGAATGACGTCACACAAGGGTAATCGTTACTATAAATATCGTTTAAATCGCGCATCGAAAGATCGTGCCCAACATATACAACTAAGAGGTGGTCACAATCATATATTCACCAAGGCTGAGAATAAGCTGACTTTTTATTCTCACCCTGGTTCGGTTTAATCTCAGCTTGGCTGCGGGAAAAAAAAAACCCAACTTATTCTAAGCCGGAATGATTATAATGGCAGTGGCAGCCTTTTAAATGCAAACAACCAAAGATTTAGCATCAAACATTGCCAATCTTTCAAGAGAATCCTTTGAAATAATCAAACAAGACCCTCTGTTACTAGATCTATTATAAAACTGACTGAAGTAGATCTAGATCTAGATCTAATCTAGATCTAGAGCTAGATCTAGACATATTTGTCAGAGAACTCTGTTCGGCATCGGGCACCTTCACACTCACACATGATTCCCTTCAACTGAACGTTGATAGATCTAGATCTAGAATCTAGGCCTATACGGCTAAGTGGTAAATTCAGATATCTTGATTCTGGATCTTAAATTATGCATCTGAAATCTATTTAGATTCTATATTTTTTATCTAGATCTAGAATCTAGTCTAACATCATGTCAAAATAGCATCGCCTCGGCCATTCACACCTGTGCATAAATTAATAGTAACTTTAAGTAACAATTCAAATATAAACAATGAAACAATCTCCACAAAACTTACGAAGACCAAGGTTGTTGACAGAAAAGCAACAAGCCACACGAAATCCGAACAGGTTACGAATCCAAACAATTAAATCTTTATTGACTAGGCTGAACAAGATTTGGGTCTGTGCCTTCTCTCGCTAGGTGATTAGTAACACGGCCGTAGGTGGTTTAGCAGCATTCCTGTATTAGGCCTACTCTCCTAGACAGCACTCCCTTTCCCTTACCTTGTTAGGATTTAGGATTGGTTGTTGAAAGGTCATCAAGGTAGGTATAATCACTTCCGGTTTGTTTCCTTTCAAGGGAAATGACTGGCGTTAGCCTAAAACTTACAAGAACTGACTGCGCTGTGCTTGTTATTCTTCTTTCTGTGATAAACATAAACGCTGTCAGGTTTCCGCGATCTCATGGAATGGCGGTATAGACTTCTAATTTACAGAATCAACACAGTTAAATAGATTTGTATGTTCGAATTCAACACAGACTAAATGGGAAAAACAACTTAGTACTCGATTTATGAGAAACTCCCTTAATTTTACTTCGGTTTGTAGGTTTCCATTACGTGTAACAACCTATACTATAACAATAAAGTCCAGGAGACGACGTCCACTACCTTGAATTATTTCTGTAATATGATAGGCTTACATTACTTTCAGATGAAATGTACTCAACTGTTAAATAGAGTGTTTGAAAATCATGAAATCTTAGACATTAACACAGGCTCGCTTAAGTCAGAATCAAAAGGACTTCCAAACTACTGACGTCCAATAAATAGTATGAAATGATTACACCCCCTCCCCCCCACAAGGTCAACAAACAAAAAATACTCACACAGTAAACAGACAAGCAAACAACAACAAAAACAAGCAAAAAAACAACAACATCAACAACACAAAAAAAAACAAAAAACAACAACAAAACAACAACAACAAAAGACAAAAAACAAACAAAACAAAACAAAAAACAACCCAAAACAAACACTCGCCAATAACACTTCTCAATTATAATACCGGTAAATCACTACCACTACACTGTCTAGAAGATCTCATATCGAAATATACCTGGCCAACAGGCACACCTCATAGAGTCGAATCATACCCAGCTAACAGCCATAGCGGATGCAGACCAAACAGGGCAACGGTAGATTAAATGTGGACAAATTAATGGCCGATTCTATCGGTGATAGCAAAATCGAAAGTCGAGAAACTAAACATTAACATGGAAATTCCTGGAATCTCCATGTCAGCCGCCTTCCACACACTTTTATTGAGAGAATAAAATGACATGAGTAAAAACAGAAATAGACTAATTAAAACACATACAATTTCACACCGACGACACCAAAACTAAATGGGCCTGCTTTTTTTTTTTTTTTTTTTTTTTCTTTCTTTTTTCTTACATTATATTGTACATCCGGTTTTGCAAATATCCTGTAGCCCTTAAATTTAATAGGAATAAAAAGTCAGAAAAAGCTATTGAAAGAGAAAAACGCACTGGAAACTGATAAAAAAATAATCTAAACAAAACAAAAAAAAACAAAAAAAAAACAAAACAAACACAAAAAACATACACAAAAAAAACAAAAACAAAAAAAAAACAACAACTCTAAACCAAAATATTAAAGTGCTTAAAAGTCAAATAAGAGTTAGAATCCAACTATCGACGTGTTGACAGGGTCACTCAGTCAACCTAGCGCGTGAGGATCTACTGTTTGTGGTTTTTATTATAATAGGACTCCGTTTGCTTGTTTGTTTGTTTGTTTGTCCGTTTGTTTGTGTGAGCTTTGAATCGTTGTTTGATCCTGATAGATCTCTATAAGCTGTTGCCGACAATGTACACCCCGCTGGGCCCTCAGCTTATCTCCAAGATTCGTTGTTTCGGGAAACACACTATTTCATGGAGTCGTTTGATTCAAGTACAGTAGAACACCGATATAAAAAACAGGTCCAGCCATTGCAATCAGATATAATTCTTTATATCAGTAATCCCTTGTAACCATTTCCAGTTTCTTTAGCACCAGAGGCCTCTGAAACAATGCTTATGCCAAGAAAGCGGGAAAGGATAACAGAAAACTCTTGAACAAAAACATCGACATATAGATTAAATTGGTGCACAATTACGAAATTAAATGGACTTAAGAGGAAATTAAATTAAATTGGAACTCCGATAAGTCCAATGAAGGCGGAGCATAACAAACGAATGAATCACGTGACCTAATCACTCTCCAATATACAATTAATGTTGTTAACAATGCTGTCCGAAATGCTTGCCTTTTGCAATAATTGCCTGATAAGCGGCTGACTATAAGGGGTAAGTACACACCAAAAAAGCTACTTACCGAGCCGTGCCACTGACCGAGCTATTATACGCCTTGCGAGCCGAGGTGCACACCAAAAACCACCGTGGCTAGTAGGAACTGGCTATAATAAAAATAAATAATTTTTGTATAGCGCTTTACCCCATTTTAAAAACAAGCTCAAAGCGCTTTACATAGTGCAAGAAATCATATGGACAATAATAGAGATAAGAATTTTGAAGTTGATGTTAAAAAGATCAGATGCACCAAAAAAGGTTGTTTAAAAAATGAAATTTAAAATAATATTGATACCATGTTAAAAATAATCTATAGTCTGCCAATAAAACGCTACCAGCACTGGTTAAAAAAGGTCTTCAAAGAAGATTTGAACTTGTCCGTAGAATCAATGTGTCTGATATGTCCAGGGAGAGAATTCCAAAAAAG
>JBBPDF010554623.1:0-10230 GCA_037974715.1 Lomanotus vermiformis | reverse complement strand
GAGAGAGAGAGAGAGAGAGAGAGAGAGAGAGAGAGAGAGAGAGAGAGAGAGAGAGAGAGAGAGAGAGAGAGGAGGGATGACAGTTGGAAAGTGAGAGTCAGAAACAGAGACAGAGACAGAGACAATCAATAGAGCCGTGAGACAAATGGATAGACGGAAAGTTGGAGTTACACATAAGTATATAACTCTTTGTATTGATATAGCCGCCATCTGTCTATCTATTGATAAAATTTCCCGATCCCATCTACCCCTTTTCCTTGCTTTCGCATTCGCATCTCTCTTTACATGCCTCTTATAAAGCGGCTTAGGTTATAGAGTCCTGTGCTTACTTCGCGGAAATTATTGCTTGAGTCGTAAACTTAATCACAGAGTTCTTGGTCTACCGGCCACAGAATCAACCGACGCCATTGACGATTTCCATTTAACAGCCCGTCCTCGCGGGACATCGTCCGTCTATGGGATTGGACAAGACTGGCACGAGTTCATACATGGAATATCGATATAAGGAATCGTAACGTCATCAAAATTCGATTACCACGTCCGATTTTCACCTTCAATACCAACGGGACCGATCGTCTTTATTACATACTTCTTAGTTTTGGATTGTTGTCTTATTATTTAGAGTCAAGTTCTATGCGTATAGATTCTAGGATTTTTAAATTATGTAGGATAAGCAAAATCAATATAATTTGGTGCTGACCCGAAGGACATTATAACAACTAAATGAAAAAGCATGTTTCCCACTTTTAGTTTAGGTCATTGGTACGTACTCACTTGCAATATGTACGGTGGATCAGGGCATCCTACAAGATGTAGAGACATGTAGAACTAATTTAAGGAGTACACAGAAGAGTGACTATACAGATACCATGGATCAAGGACTTATCATATGAAGAAGGGCTGCTATGACTCAAATGAGATATAGAGGAGCCCTTGGTGGTATCATAGAAGTGTAGACAATAATCAATTTAATTTATGATGAAAAGATAGAGAGTTTCATCAAAATGGCGTCTAACATTTCCAAACAAAAACGAAGTAGGGACAACAGCAAAAGTCTGTTCCTATAAAGACCTAGACAATACTTAATAAAATACAGTGATAGTTTAAGAGAGTCTAAACTTTGAAATAGTCCTTGTTTTTAAATTCAATTCCTTTTCTGCCGTGTACGCTGGTATAATAATTATAGTGTACGTTTTGGATTTGTGCTTTTCGGATAACAGTATTCCAAGATTCTAGTCTATCAATAGGAGGAAATGTGTCGCCACATTCAATTTTGAAAGCAAACAAAGACAGCAACAAAAATGGGATACCAGGCTTTGAGGTATAAAAAAGCAAATGAGATTGAATGCACTCTATAACCTACAGGAGCGAAATGATAAATTGCAATCTTATGAGGCCGACAAGTGCTGTCGCAGCAATCGAAGAAAAAAGCAATACGCACATCGCACAATAATTATTGTTATAAAATTGTTGGGTTTTTTTTTTTTTATTAATGTGCAATTGCAAGCAATATTATTAATACGTGTAGCTCTATGTTAACGCAACAATAATAATGAACTAAATTGAACTTCATTAAGTATCTTTAAAAATGAGACATGTATGATTCTGTGGGCAGCGTGGTCTAGAGGTAAGACTCTCGGCTCGTAATCCAGAGGTTGCGGATTCCATTCAGATTGTGGGCCCTTGTTACGACATTTTCCTCACCCTACTCAGTTGTAACGGGTACCTGGCCGTAAAACACCACTACTGTCTTCATCGGAAAATTAATGCATCGCATATAACTGGCTGCATGTTCTGCTTATCCGTTCAGTGTGTTGCTGTTGGCTGGGGACCTCTTGTAAAGCGCTTAAATATAAAAGATTGTTAGATTTTTTTTAATTTTTCATACATTTCATTTTCCCCGTGCGAAATTAATATTGCACATACCTGTAAACATGATGGCATGCATGCACCCAACCGTGTATTCATCATCCATAATAATCAAAAGGTGTCATCCTCAATTTTTCATTTCTCATACATTAATCGATAATTATACATTAATTTATTTGACTTAAGAAACATCTGCATTCAACTTTTCAGTTTCTTTTCTTACAAACGGAAAGAGGAAATACCGAGTGCTGGACTTAAAAATCGTACATAAACTAAATGACTTAGACTTAATTTTACTATATTCTGTGATTTACTTTTCACAAATCAGCTACACATTTTTTTGGCTACAAACCAAAGACAGGCCAAAAAACTGTCTGAAAATATTTATACGGCTACTATTGAAATATATACTTGTTCATTTTTCACATTCTTAATGTAAATGTAACTCAAAATATAACAACCTTCATTATTACACCTATTCGCACCATACAAAATAAATTTTTTTAAAAATGAAAAAAAAAAATCATCACAAATAAACATACAAAAAGCAAAAAACATTACGGAGCACAATTCCTACAAATCAGGGCTGAGCAATATAAATCTTGGCTGAAATGCACGACCAATGTCAAAGATCTGGAGTTAAGGTCCCACCTTCATTACCCTTAACTAAGGCACTCCAACTGATGCACCATGACTGTCTAGCGAAGATCATGTTGTAGATTTTGTAAATTTTTGTAGATTTACAACAGGACCTACCTTATCTTAGAATAAAGACACTATCGCATTATCAAAGTAGCAAACACAAAAAAAAATGCACAAACATTCTGCAAACAACATAAAATTAACAATTCTTATGATAATTATGGCAACGAGGGCCTAAGAAGTTAAGAGAAGTATTATGAGAATAATAATAATTATAGTTCAAGAATGAGTGAATGAATGAAGTAACATGTGGATAAAGGTGATGCAGTTGTTGCCGGATATTAACAAAATAGGTAAATACCAGGATTTACTTCTATAGTATATAACTTTGGAGTAAATTTATGATATTTATGCATAGAGAATTACTTAATAATGAATTTTGAATTCTGCCATGTTTTACATTTGTGCTTGCACTTCGAAGATTTGCTAACCGATACTAGCATCGAACATTGCCGATCTTAGCTTTGCTCTTGTATTGCTAAGGCTGATCTTAGAAGACAAAAGGGCAGTGTATGTTGGAGGGTAAGCTGCTACTCAATTGCTTCTCTATGCATAAGGTAGAATTTTATGTCAGTGGTTTATGATATCAGTCATGCATTCCAGCCCCTATCTTAAAAAAAATTTATCACTCCTCATTTTGTTATTGAAGTGGTCTTGGCAATGCTAAAAAGAGTAATTTTTCCATGAAAGAAAACAAAACAAAAACAAAACAGAACAAGACAAAACAAAGAAAAACAAAAAACAATAACTTTGCAATGAGAGATTGACCAGTGGAAGGGAATGGTTGGAAAAAGTTGTGGTTCTAAAATTAGCTGTCTTTTGATTGGATTGAGTGGAATGAACTATTGTGGCCAATAAATTGCATGTTGGGAAACAAAATTGGGAAAAAAATTGCAATAATATTCACTTTTGACTAATTTGTTGTGTTTGAAGATAGATGTGCCAGTTTGGCTTTGAAGTGTGTCATCTATCTTTCTTTAGCATGGTTTAAAATAAGTTGGACATTCTCCTTGAAAACCACATGATAGTATGACTGATAAAAGCTTGAGGCAAAGAGATTATTCATAGCATAAGAATTAGTTCTGACACATTGAATCTAGAAAATTTCAGTAAGTCGCAGTATGAAGTGGTGACAAGACAAATACTTTTCTTGGCAAGGCAGTTGGTACCATCATCCCTGCGTTAAACCCCAGTGGATCCACATTTTTTTTTTCTTTATTAAATTCTTATCCTTGCAGTTGTAATTATTCTCAAAAAGTTTTTGTCAGCTATTGAGTTGTGAACATCATGAAAAAAACAATAAACAACCTTGGTTTGTTCTATAATTTGGTACTAATTAAACTGAAATTGACTTTCTCACAGCTGGATATGATGCATCGAATAGGGGAAAGTTGAAAGCCGATGTTGTGAGAAATTGGTGATTTGGTTTGGGATTTTGTTTATGCTGATTGGAAAGAGAATAGATATTATTTTTTTTTCTTCTCCTCATCATGTACATTAACTCCATCATTTATAGACTTCATGACAGATAAGATTGTGAATGATTTCAGACTGTTAAAACCTCCAGATGGATCAAAACAACTATTTATTTTAAACAGTGTCATTGCTACATGTCCTGGGCAACTACAATATAAAATCTTTCTTTCACCATTTTTATTTTAATACATACCTTTTTCTTAAAATAGAAATAAAATCAATCTAGAGTTCATAGATGTAAAGGTCTGTCTAAGCTAAAAAGTAATATTTGAGCGCTGCCTACACACCAAAAATATTAGAACAAAAAAAAAAAAAGCAGCTAAAAACTAACAAATTCAGTCATTCCAAATTCTGACTTGAAATTATATTTACTTTCAAAGTCAGTTTTTAAAGTCAACTGCATGGGTCTCTCATAAAGCCCTTTTTAAAAAAAAACTTGTTAATGATTGGCTATGAAAGGTCTAAAGACCAATTTTATTTCTTTTCTGATCATTGTAAAAGAAGAATTTGTATAAAGTCAAGATGTAATACCATTTAACACCAAAATGATGTGCGGCTCATGGACTACAAAGTTAAAGCTTATTTTCTTTTCTTTACTCTGTTGAAAAAGCACATATGTATGACTTGATATGAAATGAAATAATATGATATATGACAGTAATTTTTGCTGATGATTATTTATGAAATGAGTTATTAAGTTAATGATGAAGAAGGATTCAAACTCAAAGTATTTGTAAAATTTATATAAAAAATTCTTACAACTGAAAACACTTTCATTGATTGGAAGTAGGTAAAGTATAAGGTAAATATTGTTGTAAGTCTCCATAAATCAAATTCATTCTCCACTCTGAATATAAAACGACAACAGGCATTTTTTTTATTCATTCGCTTCCATAATTTGCATTGATCTGCATCGCAAGCAGTTCAATCTTTGAAATATAAGATAAGAAAAAAAAGTTAAGATGGCAGAAGAAAGACAAAAGGTATGGGACTTAAAAAAAAAAAATCATAATCAAAATCAAAATTCACATTTCATCACTCTTATAAAAATATGCAAATCAACACATAGAAACATGGCATTTGAGTGTGCAATAACTCTTGTAAAAAAAAGGGAATCCACTTGCAATTCTAACGAACCAGTCTTCTCAAGCTTTCAGTCAAACAAAGTGCACTAGTCTTGAGAAGAAATTTCAGAGTATAGAATTCTTCCAAAGTTAAACGTTGACCTCCGACACTGCAGGCAAGCTTTCCCACTGTTTGTGTCCTTTGGACCTCTAACCATATGTACAGCTCTTGCTCTTTGCTGGTGCCACCTCCCGTCCCTGCTGCACCACTCAGAGTCGCTCTGCCACCTGGTGACAATGGCAGATCTGATCTACTTGGTCCCCAGAGTAAATACTCAATGGCTGTTCTCACTTGGCCTTCAGGAAAACAGGAATACAGGAAAAAAGAAAACAAGTTATACTCAAACATTTATAAAGGTATTGCTGTCTTCCTTGGACTTCAGGAAAACAGGAATATAGGAAAAAGAAAAACAAGTTATGCTCAAACATTTATAAAGGTATTGCTGTCTTCCTTGGACTTCAGGAAAACAGGAATATAGGAAAAAGGAAAACAAGTTATGCTCAAACATTTATATTGCCATCTTCATTAAATGAAAATGTAGTCTCTTATATTATTCATACTTTCCTAGTACATTCAGACAATGAAATTAAGTCTAAATTCAAGTAAAATACAAAAAGATACGGAAGACTAAGCAGAGACTTAAGTTTACAAGACTAGAGCAAATTTTCAGTGTGTTGACAAGAATACTCAGTTCAACTGGGTTTGTCAGCTATTTTTAAGACTATGACTAAGGATTTTGTGACGTACAAAATAACTGATCTTACAGTTTAGGCTCGTCTTAATAATAAAGTTCTACTTAACTTATACAATTTTCTCATAGTTTCAGTTTCCTTCTCTTTTTTTTTCTACCTTAAATCCTTTCTTTTGTACTACGGCACTAGATCTGCCAAATCTTCACCAACAGATGGTTCTTACAGAATGCGCACCATACCTCATACATGCATTTAAATGTGCTACTCATCATAAAAAGAAATTCAGTCAGCGTCATAAAAAGAAAAGTATAGAGCCACTTCTTCACAGTTGAAGTTGAAGTTGACCACTTAAGAGCTCGAGGCCTTACTGGCCTGTTCACCATGTCTACATTGGGGCAGAAAATTGAGGCTAATAGATAGGCATTGTCCTATTGTCGGCAAATTTTCCCAGAGAAGGTCTAATCTCGATTTGACACATTTCACTAATGGTGCTGTGACTACGTTGTTGGGAAGGTTATTCCATAGATTTAATCAGACACAATTACCACTGATATGCGCATATGTACAAAATGCTACTGATATCTTAAAGTTTACCTTTACTTTCTCATATTTTGAAGATAATGGATTTTTGTTGTAATTAAATGAATTAAAATGAGAAATATTCTTTTACGAACAAAGCCCAATACTGTTACATACCTAAGCTCTCCACTCGCTTTGCTTCAAGCATAGACCTCAACTTTGCAATAACTTTTCGGGGAGATGAAATGATACGTTCTCCGTCATCTTCCTCCTCTTCATCGAACTCTTCGTCATCATCTTCCTCATCACTGAGAGAGAAAGCATCTGCCAGGAGTCCATCTAGAAAATTGCACATTGCTTCACCCTGGGGTACATCCAGGGATCTTTGATGGGGTAGAAAAGCCACCACTTTGCCACGCAGATCAGACCGAGTGATCAGAAACACATCATTGTAATCTGTCTCTGTGACAGAGAAGCCCTGAAATTTTCAAAGGGAAAAATGAAATATAAATTTTAGAAGTTAGATCTAAGTAAAATGATGTTGAATTTTAAAATCTTGAGAAAATATGTTTGTACAATCCCATTCCTGTTGCTGCTATGCAATGCTCCCACAGCCTTTAACTTTTCTCTGGCATCAAGTCTCAATTAACTTTTTTTCTTTGTCCTCTGACACCAAACTGAAACTTGTTCCTGCCCTCTAATAAAATTCTTTTTAATCTTTGGCTGCATGTATTAGGGGTCTGGACTTGAGATTATTTGGTGGTCAGTTTGAATCTCTAAATGTTATACCCTTGGCAAGGATGTTCCACTTAATTTATTCAACACCATACACTATAGATAATACATGTAGTGGCCTGGACTTGAGATTTGTTCATTGTGGGTTTAACTCTTGGCAGCGCCTGGCCTGCCGTGATGCTTGGCAAAGGCATATTAGACTAGAATCTCGGTATAACATTCTCTGTTCGGACCGAAAAATTAGTATATTGTAGCCAATGTACCTTATAGCCACAGTTTTAAAGGGGTGTCATGTTTTAAAGGGGTGTCATCCAAAAGGTGTTTTGACAAACTAGTATTAACTGCCCTTGCTCCTAAGGGAGCAACGCAAACCGTTTTGATCTACATCTATATGTGTGACTTGTTTTGATTTTAGATTCATTTTGATTTTGTCTGTTTTGTTTTTGTTTGTTTATGTCTTTATTAAAAAAAAATTTTCTTCTTCTCATTCACTCATGCCTCAAAGGTGAAAAATTAGGCACATTGATATTGATCTTCTGCTTCTAGTAATACTCACTCTTGCTTCATGGAAAGAAAGGATGTAAAAGTGGTATTTTGTCTGAAATAGTAATTTAAAATCATTTGTTGCATCTAACCGTATGTTCTAACACAGCACTTTATGGACTAGGTAATTTATGAAGAAAAAACTTTCTAGGGCATTTGGGACAACCTGGGAAAAAAATACTTTGTTGCTGAGTCTACATTGTAAACCAGGTACATTATACCGAGATTCTATTGTACTTGAGGTGTTCCTCAAATCATCCCATTATGCTGTAATGGTAATGATTGATTATCATTTCTTGAGGCCCTGCATGCAATGAGGCTTACCTGGTCCAGGCAGTGGGACATGGCACTGAGAAGTTGTAGGGCCGCTGTGAGGATAACGTTGAGATACGCGTTTGGATCTGAGGCCATGGTCTCCCTCAGCAAGGACAGATGAGAATCCAGGCTTTCCATTATGTCAAAAGCACCTGGGCATACAGAGTAGAAAAAAAGAGATGATATGCGGTATGGTGAGAGGCAAATGATTTCCCATGAAATAAATGTAATTTGAATACTGATATTCAAAAAGGGGTATGGATAGGTCCTGAATTTTTGTTTGGTGAATTTAGTATCGATCTGATGGGATTTTTTTGGGCGAGTAGTAAAAAAAACAACAACAACAAGCAGCTTACCAACAGCCACAAAACAACGGGCCTGAGTGGAATCGTAGATGGAGTTCTGGAGAAGTTGTGATGTCTTAATAAAGTCACCGGTCAGGAATGAGAAAGGAATCGTGTCAGCAAAGACAGCTGAAGGTCGAAGTAAACTGGGATGACTAGTATGACACATTTCTGTGGCTGGGCGGGAATGAAGGATCTAAGATTCGAGAAAGAAAAATATGATTAATGAATGCTCAAAGGCAAATGACTGTAGGAATATATTTCATAGATATGAGTCTGAAAGTAGCTCACATCTTCAAGAAAGCATTCATACATGCAGTTGTTTAAGTTGAAGTAAATTAAAGAAATTAAGTGGCACATTTTGTAACTACGATGAAAACTCCTAGAGTCTACACAATTTTTTACATTGTTTAAAACACAGATTCTATGAGATTTTTCTTGTTCATTTTCATTCAACTGATGCTATGTTTAGCTTCATTTTTGAAGGCAGACAAAATTTACTCACAGAAATAAATAAAAATTCTTTATCTTTATCTTTTGGCTCTATCTTAAAATTAAAACCTTTTTGACTCACGCGTAAACTAGAGCAACTAAAATCAAAGACAAATTTAGGGATACAAATGAGAAATACTGAATTATGAGATATGACAAGATAATATTTTATCTGTCCTCTGGCCGAGAGTAATAGTTGTTTTAAGAATTGTTTAAGAGGTGTCATACTAACACATTAAATAAATTGTATATAATATACTATAATACACTTAACTCATGAAATAGACATTTCACATCAATATTAAACAAAACTCCATTTTGACCATATTCACAAACACTTTAGCATGCATATTGTAGCAATCATCCATGGTTAAATTGCATATAAAGTAGTCTACAGAAATTCCAATTATTTAAATGATAATTATCATGGAGGAGAATGTCACAAATTCTTGATAGTAAGGCAAATGTTGGACATAAGGTACAAGATATTTGTATTTTCCTGTTCTAAATGTGATGTTTGAAAAACTCTCTACATCTTATTGGCTTTCTTAATATGCAGTGTACAATGGACTGGAATTTTTTTGTTTGTTTTTTTGCTTTTTTTTTGCGTAAAGCGTTACTAGCCGAACAGTACTTGCACTAGGTTGGCAAAGGTATCGATAAAATATATTTCTTTCGGACCCACCATCAGTTGACAAGGAGAGCCCGTAGTTGTAAACTTTGCATTGTATACGACGCATCTGCCAGAGGCATGAAGCGGCTGCCCGTATATGTCGAAGTCGCTCCACTTCAGCTGATGCTGACTAGGTATAGGTAGCTGATCAGCCGACAGACTTTTCTCACATTGGGCATAAATTTCTTGCAGTGATTGAAAGGTGATGGTTGACAGACGGCTGAGCATGTCTCGAAGTTTGTCCTCCCCTAGGGATACCTGCAAATACAATATCAAAAATTCACTTCAAACATCATCAGCAGTGATCCAAAAGATACAGTAGAAAAACTTTTGAATTGAAAATGAAAAAATACAGGAGAAAATTAAAGCGGACTACATAAAATTCTATTTTATAGATTTTATAATTTTATAGATATCCTTTGGTTGGAAATAGCAGGCTGTTTCTGTTTCTAAAAGAAAAAAATGCCAGCTTATAAACAATTTTAATAAGAACTGACATCAGATATTTCAGGCATATATAACATTACAAACTCTGGAGAGATCAATTTTGCAGGAAAATGTGGGGGTGGGGGAGGGGGGGGGGGGAAGAGGAAGAGAGAGAGAGATAGACGAAAAGATGTAAGAAACTAGATCAAATAATAATGGCTGATGTCATGAGGATGTAAGGAAGGATGGAGCAGGCATAACAGCGAACAGAAAGTTCACTTGTGCAGTTAGGTCCACATGTGATTGTATATGGTGATAT
>JBBPDF010554622.1:0-10000 GCA_037974715.1 Lomanotus vermiformis | reverse complement strand
TATAAGTAGACTCCACAAAAACGACAAAATACAACAGTGAATGATTTACTTGATTTGAGGCGTGTGTCGCGTTCATGTTCACCATTTCAGACGCTTCGGCGGATTTCCCTATTCTTGCTGTGATGTCTCGCCACTTTTTTCTATCCTGTGCGAGTAAGATGATATTATCTAGGTCGTTGTTTGAATGGATTTGTGGATGGTCGATAACCATGAGAACTCGATCAAGTACAATTGGGAGAGTTGTTTTCGGTCTTCCTCTGAATCTATTGCCCTTGGATGAAATATGCTTGCATTGCTTTATTGGCAGGGAGGGCTCTATCTTTTCGTAGAATGTAACCGGAGAAGAGGTTCCATCAAGGTTCCAATATTTGCAGAGGCTTCTTCTTGGCTTTTGTTGTATAGCGATATATTTGTGATTTGACTGGGAATCGTATATTTATGATCATTGTTAATTGCTTTCGGCGGATCGCTTTGGTTTTCTCTTCCTCACTTTGAGTGAGAGCCCATGTTCTGCAGTTTTAGAGCAGTATGGATTTCACTAGTGACTTGTAGAGATGTATTTTACTTGTTTTAGCGTGTTTTATTTAATCCGAATATGATTGAGTTCATACATGACTGCTGAGGAAAAATGAAAAGGAAGAAGTAGAAGAAGAATGAGGAGGAGGAGGAGGGAGGAGGGGCGAGGAGGAGGAGGAGAATGAGGAGGAGGAAGAAGAGATGAAGAAGAAAACAGGAGGTCACTCTTGCTGAAGATGTAAAGTCAACAACTACAGCAGCAGCAAAGTCATCTATCGCGACAGCCTCACTAATAGTTATCTAAGCCAAAATTTCAGGAGCAGAGAAATATGTAAAAAATATAATATAACTCTTCTTAATACTCTTATTCAACACACATCATTATAGTCATGTACGTAGGTGAACACCAGACGTCAATTGCTGGGTCTACTGGGGAGCGTGAAGTTGGTCGAAAGTGGAAAAGCTGCTAAGCCTCTCTTGGAAAGACGAAGAAAAAAATAAACAACATGAAAACAAATCATAATGTCCGATAGCTAGTAGGTCTTCATGCTCCACATATTACCACCAACACAGTAGATGTCGTAGCGCATACAACGAAATTTGCAGTGTTGAGATAATGCAGTTGAACGTGCCGCAATATTTGACACTTGTTAGATATAACGAGATGGAATAAGCTAACAAAGAAGATAAACATTAAAATAAAATAGTTTCCTGAACCCGATCTGTGGCCAGGATTGCACCAGTGTTTAGTCATAAAAGCTTTGAATACTTTCCAACCTATAGTTTAAATAAGATCGCAAATAGCTCAGTGGTTAGGGCACTCGACCACAAAGCCGCAGGTCGGAGCTCTGTTCCCGGCCGTGCGGGCTTGGAATTGATATCCGCACATTTCCGGTTTTTTCCCGCCATTTCGTCCTAAGGTATGCAGGACAAATGAGTGTCTTCTCCTTTCGTAGACGAACAATAAACTTGGAGGGCCCATGTGCCTTTTTGGCACGTAAAAGAACCCTCGTTGGTTAATATAAAAAAGAGCAGGCACGCCATATCGGGGGCTATCCTAGCATTCAAATCCTACCAAAATTCTTTTCGGTTTCCCCTACACCTACAACCTCTGTTACCTTAGACGTAATATTACTGACCAGTCAGTTCATTTTTCTTGTTTAAATAGAAGAAGCAAAGATCAGAGGGGAAGGGAGTCCGAATGAGCATCCATATTTCTCTTAGAATTCTAGCCCAGTCATAGTAATGCCATCACTACAACATGGTCAATATTGACGCAAGAGGCACACCAAAGTTTAACTCTAACGGTCCCAAGAACCAACCTCAAGTGCACCTCTTTCATCCATTTCTAGCCTAATCTTTAAGTTATCAAGTGTTATTTTAACAATTTGCAACCGTAAGTTTAGCCATGCGTCCCTCTAATTAGATTGTATTAGATAAGATGAAATTTATTCATCCTTCCAAGGGCGTGAAGACGGATGACATGCCATTTAACAATACTATCACGTTGCCACTTACAATGTTAATGCTTTAATACTTGCACAGAGATGCAGACATACATAGTCACGCACATAGCCTACAACTGCAATTTCAACACTGGGAGTAGTTAGAAGCAGATCAATGACATGAAATAGGGCATGCTAAGATGTGATACCAACTGGACAAGTCAAAATTGTTATTTTACATTATTTCATAGGCATTATAATTGCAGGCATTGCGCTATTATAAGAAGAAAAACAAAAATAAATGCAATGCAGTCGGGGCTCGGTATACAAAAACATAAAATGTGGTGAAAGCAATTAAAAAAGAATATGTGGTGGTAGCCGAGGTCTTAGATTCTTGAGGTGGTTAGTACAAACGATATGTGGTATCTTTCAGTTCTTTCATATGGCTGTAAGACTCTAAATGCTCTTCCCATTTTTAAAAATTGTTGATTCTTATTGAATTCTCTAGACTACAATGATTTAATTTATTATTTATAACCCATTCATTATTTCCAACGTAAAGTTCCTACAGCCATTTTTAATTACACGTTTAACAAGGCGTTCCTAGAACCAGTTACAAGTGTAACCATACGGTCCTACAACCATTATCAATTACAAGTGTAACCACTCTGTCCTACAACCATTATCAATTACAAGTGTAACCACTCTGTCCTACAACCATTATCAAATACAAGTTTAACCACTCTGTCCCTCAACCATTATCAATTACAAGTTTAGCCATACAGTCCTGCAACCATTATCAGTTACAAGTTTAACCACACGGTCCTACAACCATTCCCAATTATAAGTTTAACCATAATGTGTTCCTTCAACCATCTCCAATTACAAGTTAAACCATAATAATATTTTATTTCCTACAACCATTTTCAGTCCCTTTTTGGGTGAATCTACTTGGTGGTCCGATCCTTGAAGTGTTATCGTCCTTGAATTCCTAAGAAGCATGAACAATGTGTGCATTTGCATTAAACTGTATATTTTTAAACAGAACTCCGCGAGCATTCTTTGATTGCTTGCATTTCTTTCTTTTCTTTTCCTTTTTTTTTTTTTTTAGAGTATGTTTTAGGGTATGTTTTTGTGTTGCTGTTTTGTGTTTGGTTTCTTTGCTGGTTTTGACAATGTCTCTTTGATGTGTTTTTACCCTGTTTCTAGCATTGACTCCTTCCTTTTTTCCTTTTCGTCTATTATTTTGATTTGTTTTCCGTGAGCATGCACATAATTATGCTCAATTTCACTTCAGTACAGATGATAGGCGCAGGGACGTCCCTTCATAAGATTGTACCTTGAAAGTATAATCGTATCCCATTAATAATTAGAGAAATGCTTAAAAATAAATACATATTTCATTACCATGATTTAGCTCACTTTCCCCCATTTTAGAATGGGCCAAAACATATAAAATGATCATAAGCGTAATCATTACACATTCTCATTCGCAGCATAAAAACTCAAATTAAGAAGGCTGCCAAAACAATGCAAACCTCTCAGATTCGACCAAAAGAAGTTGCCAGAAAACAAAACAAAACAACAACAACAAACAAAACTAGCTCACTATTCTCAGCCACATGAAAACAATTTACTTAATTTGATAACCATATCAAGTCCACATCTCATGGGTGTCCAGACAAACTAAAATGCATTCGTTCAGGTATGGCACGAATCCAGTGGGGGAAAAAGAAAAACTAAGAGCATGCAAAAAGGATGGCCACCAATACATTTGCAGCTCATGAATCCGAAACAAATGCTCGTTTAATATTACAATACATTAACTTCTGGCAAACCGATTCAGATGTCAGGAAATATTGGGGCAAAGAATCAGGTTGTTCCCTGTCCTGAAAGTAATAATAATAATAATAATAATAATAATAATAATAATAATAATGATAATAATAAAAAATAATGATAGTAATAATATAGCAATAATAATAATAGCGGCAACAACAACAAAAATAATAATAATAGTAATAATAATAACAATAAATTATTATCATAACAATAATAATAACAATAGTAATATTTGCAGTAGAAGTAGTAGAAGTAGACAAACGTATGAGGCTAGGGGCTGGATTATAAGACCAAGAAATTATTAGATCTAACACACTAGATCAATACAAATTATGAAAGCCCCATAGACAATATTTACAAATACAGATGGAAGAATTTAATAAAGAAATATAAGAAATATAAGAAAAAAAAATGTGTGGTTCCCCTGATAATTGAACCCGGGACAGTAACACTGAAACGTCTCGCTTAGGCAAGTAGAGCATTCATTCTTACCACCAAGCCAATCCGCTTCTTAAAAAAGAAGTTTCTTGAACAAGGTAGTTCAAACGGTACCAACCTCGAATAGTCATGAAGTTCAATTTACAGTGGTAGTGACCTAAATCCAAATAGTTCCTGTTATATTTGTAAATAACAAACATATAGACAACATTATAAATAGACCACACTGAGTATGCCTCGATATCAACAATAATGAGTTGATTTATAGACACATTATGCGGCAAGGGGCTGAACTGCCAGACAAAGAAATTATTCTGCCATCAAAATATTATGGTAAAAGGACGTAAGCGCTATGTAAACAAAAATGAGTTATTTAGAGTTTTGGAATCCCTGTTTCCCAGCGTACATATCTATCTGCTGTAGCTCTTCATTATTTTTTTTTAAAAGTAAATTTTGAAAAGTCAACTTTTCAAACATTTTCGACAATTACTCAAAACAAGCCGTATGGCGTTTGCGTCCTGTTACCATAAGACGGCAGTATTAGATGTAACACACTAGATCTATATTTTCTATGCGGCTTTCATGATTTGTCTAGATCTCGTGTGTTAACTCTAATATTTTGCCCATATCTCAGGATGGGCACTTTCAAAGAGTTAAATCAATCTCGTGACTAATATGAGCTTACAGCAGTCAAGTAATTAAATCGTGCTAGTAACGATATCTCGTCGATTGGCACTGAACTGGTTAAGTCCACAATCTTATTTGCTAGGTGTCAGAAAATTTACAGTCGTATTTCAATCATTGAGTCCGGTATCAAAGCCCGGAAACCCAAAAGGTCCTTCCAAATACCTGAGGCCTATTCTATTATGAAAAAGCACTGCCACCGACTGTTTTAAATAGAATACGATCACAAGTTGAACACTATTCGTCACATAGTCAAAACAGCTACAGACCATATCGAAATACGCGGGAGGCAATATGGGCGCACTGATGGGCAGCTGCCAAGACAACTGAATCGAAATTGGAAGTAAAAATTACTGGCCAGGATACGTCTGCAGCGTTTGACACAATCAAAAGAGATACCATGAATGACATACTTCCGGAAATAATAGACGAGGATGAACTACGCATAGTCAAAGTCAAATTGCTTCCCACCAAGACATCAGTGAGCCTCAGAATTAAAGGCGCAAGTAATACTAAATCGTTCAAAAGAAACATAGGAACACCTCAGGGAGATAGCCTTAGCCCCGTACTGTTTATTATCTATCTCGAATATGCCCTATGAGATGCAAGAAAATATATTAAATGACCCTCTCGCAAAATAGAAGCAGTAATCCCATATGAAAATATGAAATAATATATGCATTTGACATAGACTTCCTTGGCATTATATTCATCGACTTAGATACCATTCAAGACAGTACAGCTTATTACTAAATATAGATAACAATCAACAACAATATCACGTCAAGATGATTCCTGGACAAAGTTTAAGTAATTAGATTCAATTCTCGTTGAAAGAGAGGATATTGAAAACAGGAAACAACTTTCTAAAATAGCTCTCTACAAATCGATACATTTTTTAATAAGAAAAGACAAAGGCTAGCAAGAACGCGACTGCAGTTATAAAATACATTAGTAAGATCTATTCTTATGTACACAAGTGCAACATACGAATTAATGAAAGCAGATGAAGACAAAGTGGACACATTCCACAGAAAGCAACTGTAAATGGTCCTAGAAATAAGATGTCCAACAAAGATTTCAAACAAAGCACTGTATTATAAGCAATGAAAAACAATCTTCTCTCCAAATCTTAGAAGCGCGATGGGAGACTATTTGGCCATATCTTGAGACGCGACCCAGAAATTCCATCTAACAAATCCATGAATCTTTATTTTACTGATATGGGAACACGATACGTAAAATGCCCAGTTACCACACTGCCTATAACACTTCACAATATAATGATCTCAAAAGAATGCCAAATGAAAACATACAGAAGTGATGTTATGAAGACCTCAAGACCATTAAAGAAATTGTAAATTTAAACACGGGAATGGAGAGTCTTCTGTAGAAAAATAAATTGAGCTGACGAGGCTGCGAAGTCGGACGACTTTGCCAGAGTACAGATTTGAGTCAAGTCAAGTAAATCATTTCAATTATTTAGAACTGGATAATAAACCTCTTTTTGAGTCCGAGACTGCATTGTAGGGGAGGGGGCAGATATGTCTTGAGCACAACCAACCGGGGGTGTTGTAATTGGTCTGCCTCTGAATCGCTGGTAGGTTTAGCGAAGTACAGATCCATTACTTTATAAGCTGGTACATCGATGTTTATAGGATGGCGGACTTCCGTGACGGTTGCAGATTTGCACTCCAATCTATAGATCTAAACTGTGTGCATAATAATAAATATGCTATATTCTTTTAAAATTGATTACAATCTCAATTCCAAACTGTATTAGGGACTTATGGCAAATAGGGCAACTAGAAATGCTATGTTGAACAATGTGTTTATTTTTAGAGATCGCCTTGACATAGAATCTGGAAAAGTAGTGCTATTGAATAGACGAATAAAAAGGAAGTTCATTTGAAAACTTAAGGCCAATAGTCTTATTATCCACGTGCTAGAAGCTTCTCGACAGAGTTACCCTTGAAAAAAAACAACAACCAAAAGTTGAGGAATATCTATCAGTCTCACAACGTGACTTCCAACCGAGCAGAAATACCAGTGACATGGTTTAGGCCTGCAGGACGGTTAAATGTACGAACAGAAAAGTTCATAGGAAGAACTTTCAAAATTGGGCAGCGGTATGACCCTAGATTTTGATAAATTGTGTATGTAATATTATTAACAGTACTAGAAACATTATTTCTGGAAAATGACGTCCTGCAAGTTGATCAGAATTCTACTTGCCAACACAACACTGAATTTTATTTCTGGTAAAGAAAAAGCAACCATAGATACGACCCTTGAAAAGGTAGAACAATTTCTGGACTATCTTTTTAAAGTGTATGCGATCCATTCAAGTTCTTTTCCGCCACAAATGTGGACATCACCAACGACTTATGAGCCACAATGACATGCGAAGACAACACACTGTTGTGAAGGCTTTCATATCTCATGTAGGCTTCTTTTCGGTTGTCCATCTCCCAATTTTTTTCCAGATCATCAGAAACCTTGAGGATCATCACAAAATAATCCAAATCAAACTCAACACCATCAGCAAGAACATCTCTGCCCAAGCAAAGAAGTTGGGAAAAATGGCTTTTAGGTGAACACAGTTGAACTTTGGAAGAAGGAAGAGATCGCCGATGAGGATTATGTCAAACGAATGAGTTCTAAATTCATATGGGTCTGCATATACATCATATTTTATTTGAATCGTGTACGTAACTCGCCAACAATTGTACGGTCTTTCATTATGTATTAATCCTCAGTATATTAGTGAACGAGTTTATCAAGCATGTTATTAGAGTAGTTGGCAAATCATTCGATATTGTGAAATGTTAGACGACATTATTTATCATATTGTATTCGATTACCACAATAGCAGCAAGTCCTTGATCAGTTTTTTGACAGTTAGCTGATTATGACGTAATGCCGGCGAATTCTATCGCCCTCTGGGTAAAAGGCCAAGTTCATTAAAGACATCATAGGAAGGTGCTTGTCAACAGTGGATATTCAAGCGCCCTATATAATAATTAGTTTCAGTTTCCTGCTTCTTATCATGGTGTCACATTTTAATTCAAAAGGGATTCTTTTTTTTATCGAATGCGTACACACTTCCTTCATATACATCGCCGTGCTCTTATATTCATTTATAATCTCGTTTTCTTTTCTTTTGTTGGCCTTGTCCTTTTTGCGATCACATCAACCAACAACATGTGTGAAGATTATAATACTATATATCCATCGTAGGTTGATTGTTTTACATGAACCAGTAAAGATGGTTTATTTTCTGAGAGGTTTGAATAATAAACCTGCCAAGGACCTGCTCAACTCCACCAGTTCGTTATTTGTATCCAATTTTTATTAACCTACATTATATTTTTACCCATATACTTACACGTGTCGAAAATACTTTTAAATAAAAAAATAAATAAATAAGAAACACAAATTAATGAACAATAGCGAAAGTAGGAATGTGTAAAGAATGGTTATAAGAAGTATGTCTGGGTGTGAATGGATATATTAAGCTATGTTAATATTCCGCTTCATCATTAAAGAATCTGGAAAAATAGTTCACATCGGATCACAATAACCACCATGGGAGATTCATTAGGCACATTCAATTCAATTCAATTCAATTCAAAAACTTTATTCATCCCAAAAATGGAAATTAAAGTAGGGAGGCGTTTTAATGCAGATGGAAAAGATATAGCTTATTTCTTCTTCTTTTTCTTCTTCTGCCTTTGACGACTAAAGCTTCTATTATTGAAGACTTGTATGGTCCCTTTATGTCATAGCAGCTTTAAAACTTTCCTCAAATTTAGTCTTTTTCATTTCGATTGGAAGTTTGTTCCACAACCGATTTGTAGATGGATAAAAGGAATAGAGGTTGGTATCAGTTCTCGACTTGAGAATTGTTAAGTTGTTAACGGAGTTTCTTGTGACAGATGTTTTCTTTTGGAGATGTTTTGATGGGATGATCATCTTATTATTTAAAGCCTTGCAAAGGGTTGTTAATTTGTTGTCTTGTCTCCGAGCTTGTAATGGCAGCCATTGGAGATCTTGGATAATTTTATCTGTCGGTACATCCTTGTTGAATTTTCTGGAAATTCTTTTTCGTGTGAGGGTCCCAAATGCTGCTTCCATATTCGAGAATGGCCTTACATATGTTTGATAGCACTTCTCTTTCACCTTGAGTGGACAGAATTGTATTTGCCTTTGCAGAAACGATAGGGTCTTACTGGCCTTGCCACATATGTTATCAATGTGTTTGTTCCATTTCAATTTTTCATCAATCATCAGTCCTAAATATTTTGCTTCTGTTGTTTTATTTATTTTGTTTTATTGAAGTTTGTAAAGAATATAAATATAGTGCACTTCACGTTATCTTCTCGTGATGCTTTTTTTTAATTGACTTAATATTTAAAGTTTTATTATGTGTATAAAGTGCCCTCAAATTCAGATAGGTACGCGCTTTTGTGTGTATAACCAAGGAAGGGGGGGAGGGGGTTAGAGAGATTTAGTCATTGCTTGTTTTCCAAAGAGCCATAATATTCTCGGCTTTGAAGTATAATGATATTATTTTTGAAACATTTACAGTAATATTCTAAGCAATTGCAACCACTGCGTTGCTTCATTCATTTTAATTAAATCTCTAAACTATGAATACGAAGCCACGTCTAACATCCTCAGCAGTCTTTGACAGGCGTATTATCAGTAGAGGTATGTGTACTTTCGATGTTGAGTTTACCAAACACATTCTCAACTTCATCATTGCAAATTGAGGACTTGCATCTGATTGACTCATCTACGTACTCCTCCGTTTCCTCAACCCTCCTACTTCTATGAATGTTATTCATCTTTTTCAAATTTGCATTTACCGAAGATCCGGCTGGCATAATTGCGATGCGAGTGTCATAAACAGTTCCAATTTTTGACTTCTGACTATGCTATCGTCATTTAAAAAAATGTTAGTTACTACTAAGTGCACTCAGTTCACCCAGATAAAGTTCTCCCTCTCTCTCTCTCTCTCTCTCTCTCTCTCTCTCTCTCTCTCTCTCTCTCTCTCTCTCTCTCTCTCTCTC
>JBBPDF010553516.1:0-10238 GCA_037974715.1 Lomanotus vermiformis | reverse complement strand
CCACCTGCCCCATTTGGCAAAGGATTTCTCATCGGTAACCAGGGTGGAGGGTAAACGCCAATGCTCAGCCAACAAGGTCTCAGTCTTAGTATGAGATGCACATTTAAATTGAAGTTTCGGTTTAAAATCTTCTCCTCTTCACAGTAATTTACATTTATCAAATGTTTATTACATAGTCTGAAAGTACTAGGGAAGTATGAATGCATATATAAAAAACGTACGCTTGAGCATCTATGTGGTATCAATAATGCAACTAGCGATTTTTTTTTAAAGAACCCTCTGTCATTTGTAGGCGAAGGGAAACAACCCAATAAATTGACCCTTGGATCTTTAGCTAATATTCAATGCCCCACTGTTTTACTAAATGTGGTACAGTAAGGCTTGGACAGGATCAGTGTTGCTAGATTTTCATACTTCGACAGTCATAAAAAATACTAGACATTTTAAAGAAACCATCAGTCAAAAACAAGGCGTAAATGAGGTTAAAAAAAACAAAAAAATAAACAAAAAAAAACAAAACCCCAAATGTAATGATTGTGTGAAATGTCCATTTTCTTGTTTTTGTTTCTTATGTGTGAGTAGTTCATGTAAACCAAATGTTCTATTCACATACAATTTTCATGATTACAATAAAGATACTTTCATATTTATATTTTTCATATCATTTATCACACAGATTCTTAATTCCTAGTTAAATTTCAGCTCAGTGTCGCGTAAACTTGGCTGCCCAACTCACTACAAGGGTTGAATAAAAGTGAAAACAGAAAGAAAAATGTAAATAAAGCCCCGCAAAATATGTTAAAATATGTAACGAAGATAAAATCCTCTCCAACAACAAACACAACCATGGCACAACGAAACTTACCCTCACACATGCTGCCAGCTAGCCATTCAAAAATCATACTAAATAATTGCCTCACAATTGCAATCTGATTATCAAAAAAGGTCATAATACAAAATGTATCAGTAATGTAATTACAACCAGATTATATTTATATTAAATAAAAAAAAAAACATTGTTAGTCTAAATTGTCTCAGCTGACACGATGATTAAGGATAAATAAAGGATCAAAGAAGGAGATATATTGACACTTCACTTATCCTCTTTAGTGTTCTTGACACATAAGGTCGAGATATATTGACAACCATATAATATAGAATGATCATGATTTACATTGTTAATTACTGTTTCAACATGATTGTATAAAGCAAAGTTTAATTTGTGCAGATTTCTGATTTTCAGACAACATGATGAAAATAGAAATTCTGAGCATATGCCCTGCACAAGGTGAAACAGATGTACAATGCTAAGATAAGTATTTTTGTATGCTGTTTATGGATCCAGCTATGTTTGTGGACGTTAATGGTGTGCATTGCATTCAAAGGTGACATTTATACTTGAAGCTCTGCCTCTTTGCCAGTCTAAGCTGACCTTTTCCATATGAGATACCATAAAATAGGTGGGCTTGGCTATGAAAATGATCTTCATTGCTATTCCATTAACATCTGCCTAGTACTAACTACCAATACCAATGAATATCAACAAAAAACTATTGTGGTCCATCTACTTAAAGCTCACTATCTTGATCTATCCAACACATTAAGATAAGAATGAGTCAACAAGGACATTGTCCTGAGACGAAAAAAGTATGATGCTAAATTATTGATTTATATACAACATGAGAAAAACATTTATTATTATTATTATTTGCTTTAATTTTGGTATCCTTATCGAATCACAGATTCAGGAAAATCATGTGCAAAACAAATTATAAAAGAAGATATAATCTAGAGTTAACTTCTCACAGATTTGTCACTCTGAGATAGAAAAGGCACACTAGAGGACAACGTCACAAATACATCGACTATTGTCATTTTGCTACGGCCTAGCGTTGACCGCAAAACATGCATGATACACTGTACCTGTCTATTGTAGTCACACATTCAGGCAAACAAAACAATCTATCCAACACTCCCTCCCCATATGGGTATAATACAATGCTAACTGTGCAGGTCTACATCATACATGCATCACTAGTTTAAGTTACTACACAGGCTATGAGGGTGTTCATGAGATTTAATCTGGTCTAACAATAACATGTATCAGAGACCCCATCAAAAGCACAGGTAACACAGCACAATTCCAGAAACTTTCAATTCATGACTCTCTTGCTAACAACAAAAGCTGGGGATAATATACATTGACAGACATTGACATTTCAGGAAAACCATTTTTATTCCATGCTATAATTTTTTCTTATTTCAGGAACTTATGGAAAAAACATCAAAGTATGATAATCTCTATGTTGCATGATTTTGTACAAAATGTGCTTTTCTGTAAGGTTTTGCATAAAACATATTATGAAAAGTCATTTGCATATCATGGTGGAGTTACATTCTTTTTTCTAATCTTATTGCATTTTTTTCTAGATGTGAAAACAAGAATATGTCACAAATATAAAGAAATACATCCATAGTAGTTTTGCCTTCTCGTTATATTGGTATTAGGTGGTGCTAAACATGACTATGTTGACGAAGGCTGTATATGAGAGTGGATCCTTCAACCCAGTCATCCATGACAACTTGTTCAAACACAGCATCCGCACTCAATGTCCTAAAATGGTAGACCTCCCCCCCCCAAACAAAAACAAACACAAAATATACGCCCCAGCATTCGCAAAAAAAAGTAAAACAAAACAAAACAAAAACAAAACAAAGCAAAATAACAACAACAAAACGAACAAAAACAACAACAACAACAACAAACAAACAACAACAAAAAAAACAACATAAAACAACAACAACAACAACCCCTCTGAAATGTCTAAATGCAACAAAATCACCAGGCCCTGGCTAATTTCATCTAGCTTTAAAAAAGGAATTGGCTGAAATTATTAACGTTCCACCATGCACAGTCTTCAATATGTCTTTTGAATCAGGAATAGTCTCAGATGATCGGAAGGCAACTCAGATTTATTGTTTCAATATTAATTATTATACAATGTTATTGTTCAAGAAAGGAAATAAAAAATCGCCATCTTGATCTGAGGCCAGTCAGTCTAACAGCGTCATCTACAAGTTTATGGAAAAATTAATTAAGAAAAAAGCGTATCACACTTGGGCAATAACAATCTTTTCAACAACAAACAATGTGGTTTTATAAATAGTAGATTAACGTTCCTGCAGCTTCTAAAGACGCTTGACGAATAGACAGCAATATTAGATGATTAAAGTCAAATAGAAACAATGTGCGTGGACTTTTTGAAAGCATTTGACAAAGTGCTACACAAACGAACCGCTCGTGTAGCCTACTAATTTCAATCGTCACCGTATAATCTGAGCTAAAAATTGTGCAATGGGTCGAGAATTTCCTCAGTTATCGGAAACAGAGAATATGTGTATATATGGCAACTTCTTCAAATTCTAGGCCGTAGGCGGCGGTCCGACCGATCCGACCATGGCCGGACCACTTTTTATGTCCTATGTGCCTGAAATATGATCCCAAAAAGAAAAAAAAAAGAAGAAAAATCAAGGAGAAATGTAATTTTCAATTGAGGACTGTCTCCTTCGCACGGATCTATCCATAAGCATGTGTCGTGGTCAGTGATACGATGGGGCGAGTAACATGTCTGGGGCTAAATAACGAGTCGCAAAACAAATCAGAGAAAAAGAATCCCAAGCTGCATATAATAACTGCTGCGGACACGTACATAATTTAGCAGTCGGAGATAATGTGAAACAGTCGAGAATCATTTGTGATGCTTTGGATGAAACTTATGAGATGTCAAAACTTGTGGTGCATTCGAGATACTCTGTTTGAAAAACTGAAACAAGAACTCGCTCCTGAAACAACGATTTTCAGAACATTGTGCCCGACGCGTTTGACTGTAAGAGCAAACAGTTTACAGAGTGTTTTGGGCAATTTTAATGTGTAACAAGACCTCTGAGAAGAATCTTACTCGGATGTCAAGGACACTGACATAAGTGCTAGAATTAAGGGAGTTGAAGCACAGATGATAACTTTTTAACTTTTTGTTTGGCATCATGCCTGGACAGTCAATCTTGTGGCATATGGATAATTTAAGCAAAGGGCTGCGACATGAAGATCTGTCAGTGTCAGCATCAAGGGACAAACAATGGCTAAGTTGACAATTGAAATTTTATTAAAAATAATATATAATGGCAATTTCAGTGATTTCTACAAAGATGTAAAGGCGAAGGAAGAAACCGAGAATGTTATAGAACCGTCAGTGCCTAGAAGACATTAATTGCTGAAACGATTTAAGCAAGGGGAGGCAGAACATACGTTCCTCAAACTGTGACTGATTTGTGGATGCAAACATACTTTGAAGTATTGGATCTAGTAATAAGCTGTGTTACGAACCGGTTTGATCAGCCTGGGGATTGAGTACTAAGAAATGTTGAGGATTTTCTTATCAAAGCAGTGCGCTCGAATTTTGAGAATTATAGTGATGAATTTACTTTTGTGACGGGATTATATGAGGACATTGACTAAGAATAATTGAAATTCAATTAGAAACACCAATAATACACTTTGAGAGGCAAGGGGAATCAGTCAGTCTGTCGGAAATACAGCAGGGCCTAGAATTATTTTAAACCTAAATTTTGGGGACCCCATGAACCATTTCAATTTAAAGGCAGCTTGGTTCGATACAAGTTCCCCTTTTGCGATGTTTTTCAAGAGATTTTATGTTTTGTTGTTGTTTTTGTTGTGTTTTGTTTTGTTTTGTTTTGTTTTATTTAATTATTTTTGTTTTTACAAATCTCCGTCTTGCTTAACTTCTTTTCGTCCACTTCGGACATCCTTTTGAGTGGATGCACGTGTATGCACGATGCTTTCTTTTACTTTTAGACATCTTGACTGGCTGAGTACAGCTAAAATAAGAAGCAATCGAAAGTTCTTGTGTGATAGTGAAAGGCTAGTGATAGTGATAGTTGAATGTTACGCAGCGACTCAGAGATCGAGCGGAAATGAAAAGGTGTGTCAGTACCCGCGTGTGCAGATACGCTCGCCCACATGATTCTGTTTAAAGACAGTTGCGCTAAGAAGCATTTCGGTTCATCGTATGAAGCGATACAAAGACAAAGAAGAAACTCGTACAATTTATCGATTTCTTTGCGGTTTATGGAATTTTTCGGTTTAGCGTCTTTCGGTTTAATGCAATTCTACTGTAATTGGCTATCTGCGATGAGATCATTCTATTCCGAATTTCTTACCCTTCTTAGGATACTTCTAGTACTAGTGATGCCTGCTACAAATTCTACAAGCGAGAGGACATTCTCAGCCCTGCGTTGAGTAAAAACGTAGTTGTGGAGTACGATGATTCAAAGTGGACTAAACAGTCTCATTACTTTGCATGTACATAAAATAATAATATGGATAGAACATATGCTTTCGATTTGAAATGACGAACGAGTTTATTGCTCGAAATGAGCGGCGCACATATGTGTTTGGGAAGTCTTAATCAGTCATGTCATCCTGACAGTTCAGATGTTCATTAGCTAAAGAATGGAAGAGATTTTCAAAGGTTTTTTCACAAGCTTGTACTCTATTGAAACTCGTGTTCATTGAGCATCATGTATGCCAAATACTCTGTATTGTTGCTTTGTATGTTATATCATAACTCTGTATTACTATTACATTCGTTGTGCTGCTGTCTTCTTCTTCTTCTGCCTGTCCTGTATGATTATCTGTGGCCCGTCGGATTAATCTTCAAAAGCCGACCACAGCCCTACAAATGGCACCCTGTCACAAGTGGCGTTCCCAAAGGTTCCGTCCTGGATCCCATCTTATTTGTGATCTTCATAAAGGATCTACCTAACTCTATTCAACAGGAAATGTTATTATTCGCTGATGAGACAAACATTTATAGAAGAATAGACAAGTCAAATGGATAGCGACATCATGCATAATGATCTTGACTGCCTATACGATTGGGGCTAAGACTGTTGAAGTTCCACCCTGAAAAATGTAAGGCACTACAAATGTTCAGAAGATGTAATAAAAATAAGAAAAGACACCCCCACATTGACATTACTTTTTAAATCTTTAATTCGGCCCGTTTTGGAATACACCACAGTGCTTGGGATCTACACAAAAGGAAGCACATCAACATAATTGAAAACGTACAACGTATAGCGTCAAAAATGATACCCAAACTGAAAACATGCCATATGAAAATCGCCCGCGAAATTTGAAACTGCCAATGTTAAAATTTAGAAGGACTAGGGACGATCTGATTGAAAAATTCAAAATACTTCGTGGATATATGACATACGAGTAAAAGGGGACATGTTTCGACGATGCAACGATACACGACTAATGAGCCATTCCATGAAACTGTCCTAAAGCAGAAGTTGATTGGATGTCCGTAAACTTTTTTTTCCCCACAAAGAGTGGTTGGTATTTGGAATTCCCTACCAGAGCATGTTTTATATGCAAAAACAATTAATGAGTTCAAAAACAACCTTGACAAGCATTTTGATACGGGGAACAAGTATTGTGTAACTTGTGTAACCGAACAGAGAGGCACAATATAGCTTGCATTCAGCCACTCATCAAGTTCAAGTTCAAGTTTTCGTTCTTCCTTTTTTAAATCACAAGCTTCACTTCGATTCCGTGTCTTAAAACGGACCAGACGTAGCTTTGAAAAAAAAATCTGATCATGGTATTCGGTTCTATATTCTGGTTGCATAGCAAATTGATAATTTTTATCAGACATGTCTTGGCTGCTCCTATTCTTCTCTTTATCTCAATTTACATGTGTTTACAGCGGCCGTTACCTGGATGATAGCTTCCAGGGTATTCAAAGCGAAGAGTTGGTTCAATGTTTATGTTAAAAACTTTGATATTTCGTTGTTTGTATGAGTTTTCATCGTTTGATTTGAAACAACCTTGGTCTTTATTGGATTTATTTTCAGTCCTTATTCCAGACTTTTCTCGTTAACCTTATTCACAAATTCTTGTAGTTCAAATTCACTTTCTGCCACAGAGCGCCACAGTGGTTCCTTCGGCTCCAACTAGTTTTGTTCATCGCACCCTCCTCTTTCACACCAGCCGCCATCATATCTTCCTTAATTATATCCATATACTTTCTTTTCGATCTTCCTCTTTTCCTCTTATCTGGCAGGGACATCTTCTGGATTCTTTTACCAGTAACTGTAATATCCATCTCTCCTCTGAACATGACCAAATCAGCTCAATTTAGATTCGCCTTGTCTCCTAACCTGGCGTCCTGCCTACATAAACATTTTCTCAAATGTGCTAGTTTTTTTTATCTTTTTCAATCTCGTTACAATCATTGAGAGAAGCAGTTTCTTCATTTCAGCCACCTAGATCTGTAGCCGAAAATTTAGTTTCACATTTAGGCATTTTTCCAGGGATAAAAAATAGGATATGAAATGTAATATATCACCGCTTCGTGATCCATTCCAGGCTCATTTGATTTCACCTAATGCAAGTCATTGCATTGAATATCTCGGTTTTACTGGATCTGGATGTAGATATCTAGATCTAGATGTGTACAAAGTAGATTTCTAGTCTATATCTACATATATTAAATCTTCTAGACACTGCTTGCAGGACTGGATTTACTAATTAATTTCTCACGAAATATTTAGATCTAACTGAATCGTCCAACACCATGGTAAGTTGGTGAACTCGATGGGCTCCTACTGATCACTGATCCAAATGCCTTGTTACTGTTACTGTTACTCATTGTTGCTTTTCTCTAATCTTCTAGATTCTATCTCTAGATCTATCTGGATTCTCTAGATGTCTAGAAAATCTAGATCTAGATTCTAAGTTCAATTTTAATAGAATCTAAATCTAGTTTACATTTAAAAATCTAGATCTAGAATCTAGAATCTAGATGTAAGTCTATAAGAACTGGCTGGAATTTGGAATGCATGGAGGGTCTGTCTTTCTTTGGCATAGATTCTATATCTAGAGATATCTAGATCAGTTAGATCTAGATTCTTGATCTAGATGATCTATATAATCTAGACATCTAGAAAGATTTAGATTCATGTGGAAAAGTTCCTCCCTTCCAACTCCGACTAGACTACTAAGGCCCTCCAACCGATGCAAGAATACTGACTAACGATGAAGTGTCATTACAACCCTTCTACTTTGGGGTTATAACCCAATTTACAATCACCATTAGACGGAAGAAATTCCACTTGGACCACCATCTATAATATATTCTAATAAATTCAAGATTCACTTCAGTTTAACTTCTCAGTATTCTAGTATTGTCTAAGAAACCTGCCTGGCGGACCAGGTGGAATTCCTCCCCATTAGACTACGTGAACAATTTACCAATTACAACATTATAAATGGTGTTGTTATTCTTGTTGATGTTGTTTTATTAGAAGTGCTGTTACTGTTGTTCAAATGTGAAAAGAAGTGACTTAATTGTTGGCGGGTTACAATGCATACACACATGTATAATAGGTATAGAGGGGGATGGGGATTCCGGTATTGGTTTGGCTTCCTGCAAGGTGTCAGTTTGTGGTGGATGGCGGTGGGAGTGGGATGGCCATAGTCATTGTGTTGATACTGTTCTATGAATGGTGGGTCAAAGGAGGGGGGGGGGTGAGGTTGGCTACCTATGAGAGGTAATGCGGCGGTTAGGGGAGTGGTGATGGTGTGAAGCTGAAGAGCGCTGCCCACATCTGATCTTTAAGTCTAAGACTTTACCCTCCCCTGACCAGTTAAGAAAGTAGAGTGGCATGCGTGGTGTAGAGAGATAGATCTTCCCCCTCCCTCCATCTTTACCTGGTCTTTGTGCAGGCTCGTGTTGAAAGCCAGCAATCAGCTATATTATATATGTTAATTTTGAGCGAGCATAATACTAATATGGGTCTACTAGTCTGAGACTAAAATTGAAATGATACTGACCATTGATGGGTACATAGATAGATAGATATAGATAGTGGGGGGCGGGTGGCGGAGAGAGAAAGAGAAGAACTGTAGACTCTATTAAAAGCACAGAGACAGTATGGTACTGTGTATGATTATATAATTCATAGTCAAAATCACCATGCCTGACACCACAATGACAGAATATGTTTGTAACAGTAATAGCCTGAACTATTTGTATGTTGTGCATGTTGCGTGTGCGTGTGTGTGTGTTTTTGTGTGTGTATATTTACCCATAATAATACATATATATAGTCACTTTCTTTCACATTTAAATATTTATAACAGCACTTCTCTAATAAAACAGCAATGATAAAAATAACAACATCAATTATTATGTAAATGTCTGTATGACACCGTAAAAACAGCCCCCTGTACCGTCTGTACGGGACTGTAAAAATAGCCATGAAGTCCATCTTTACTGGACTGTAAAAATAGCCCTGTAGACTGTTTTTATGGGACCATAAAAATAACCACTGCCTTTTATAGAGATAAAGAATCTTCTAATAAATAAATTTAATTCTCAGCCTGGCTGAGAAATAAGTTGGGTATTATTCTCATCTCAGTTTTTATTCTCATCTGGTGAGGAGATCTGACCTCCTTCTGATCTAAGCTAGGCTAGTCCATGGTCATTCGCATTGCAATTTTGTCTTTCCACCTGAATCAGTGTTGAGTGAAGACATGTCATGTACATGTACCTGGGTACTTGTAATTCTGGACACGAAAATTGAAAACCCTAACTTCAAACCATCTTCGTAGCTTCGCTATCAAGCAAGTGAGAGATTGACTGACATTTAAAGATGATCTAGTTTTCACAGATCGACCAGGTAGTTTCACTAGCATTGCTCTTGGGTCAGGAGCCATATATATATAAAAGATTAAAATGCAAGCCAGCTTGATTCCATTTCCTTTTCTACGGTGTCTCTTTAGACTCTTAGAGGGTGTTGTGGGATTGATTTTTAGGCAGTGGCGGACATTGTGGGAATGAATGTATAAAAGATAAATTTATGGGAATGCTGTGTTTGGATGTAGCCCCAGTAATCGCTCCCAAATTAATATTGTAGGCAGCGGCTTATCGGACTCTGATTATCCAAAATCTTACATCTCTATAAAATTTAAAGGTAATCGTTTACTTTAGGATCATTCCTGAGTCCTTGCTGATTAACATGTTTTTTGTTTATAAAATGAGAGCCTGGAGATCAACGATTAGTGAGACCGGAAGTAGAGTACATTGTAAGACCTAGCTTTTATCTTGTAATGGATAGGGTTAGGTTTCTATTAGTGCTGTATATTG
>JBBPDF010552410.1:0-10239 GCA_037974715.1 Lomanotus vermiformis | reverse complement strand
ATAGTGTTTCTCTATTGGACTGGACATTGGAATAGTGTGTCTCTATTGGACTGGATGTTGGAATAGTGTGTCTCTATTAGACTGGATGTTAGAATAGTGTGTCTCTATTGGACTGGACATTGGAATAGTGTGTCTCTATTGGACTGGATGTTGGAATATATTTGTCTCTATTAGACTGGACGTTGGAATAGTGTGTCTCTATTAGACTGGACGTTGGAATAGTGTGTCTCTATTGGACTGGACATTGATCAGATGTGTCTTAAATGTGCAGGACATCAGTGTGTTGTGTCTCAGACGGACTGGTCATTAGTTTGTTTTGTTTCAAACAGACTGGACATGAGTGTTCTGTGTCTCAAACGGACTGGACATTAATGTTCTGTCTGAAACAGACTGGACATTAGTGTTTTGTGTCTCAAACGGACTGGACATTAGTGTACTGTGTCTCAAATGGACTGGACATTAGTGTTCTGTGTCTCAAACAGACTGGACATTAGTGTTCTATGTCCCAAACAGACTGGACATTAGAGTTCTATGTCCCAAACAGACTGGACATTAGAGTTCTGTGTCTCAAACAGACTGGACATTGACATGGCATTGGCAAGTCCAACTCACTTTCTTTTAATTTTGTTTAAGATAAGAAGGAAACATTCAGGTCAGAATGGATACTTTGTTATTTTGTTGGTGTTGGTTTTTGTTTTGTTTTGTTTTTATTTGTTGTTATGGGGTTTTGTTTTTGTTTTTGTTTTTTGTTGTTTTTTTTTGGGGGGGTGGAGGATTAAATGACTATTTCTAGTTGTGTAGCCCTTAGGAGGTGTATTGTTATTTAAAAACAGGTTATCTGTCTCGAAGAAAGCTTTAAGGAACGTCGTCATGTTTATGACTTTGTTTTAACTTTTCTCCGGTATAGAACATGGAAGAGTCATCTGAAGAGTCCGAAGAGGATGAGGAAGAAGAAGAAGTTGAGAGAAGGCCAATGGACAGAGCTGTCCCTCCTCCTCCTCCTCCCCCTCCCCCCAAGGAAGCCCCTCTACCACCTCCCCTGCCACCCACACCAGACCAAGTCATCATCAAGAACTACAATCCCAAAGGTTGGGTTTATCTTTCACTTTTTTTCAAAGCAGGTCTAGGCCACACCCCGGTCACTTTGTAGAGCTGCTGTCTTCCTCAACAAATGTGACTGCCCAAACTTTTTTTTTAGTGATATGCTAATGAGACCTCTCATCCATTTCATGCTTCGAGCAAATCTAGATATTTCCAGCAAATCTAGATATTTCCAGCAAATTTAGATATTTCCCGCAAATCTAGATATTTCCAGCAAATCTAGATATTTCCAGTAAATCTAGGTATTTGTCCTCTTCGGTTAGGATGAAAAAAATTCCAGTCTATTCTTCCCTGAGGGGAAATTGGTCTTTTGGTTTTTTATCCAAGAACCGAGCGTCAGTCGTGGAGCAGCGCTGCAAACGGAGGCAATTAGTGTAGTAACCTTGCTCAAGGGTTAAATCACAATGTCCCCAATGGGGCTCGAACCCACGACTATTCAGTTGCGAGTCCAAAACGCTATGGTTGAGTCACTGTGACCACTAATGTGGCAGAATCAAAACAGCTCTCATTGTGTCTTGGGAGGAGAATTTCTTGAATTTAGACATTTCTTTTAGAAGTTAACGTTTTCAGGGAACTCTTTTGTAGATGATATATATACCACGATTTAATGGGCAGGTGCCATATAAGTACAGTAGGAGTATATAAGTAGAGTAGGAGTAAGGGTTATGATAAATTGTATTTCTACAGTGTACTCCCTTTCGGTGATGGGGGAGTTTGGAAGGAAGTGCTCAGTTTTTTATAATTGAGGGAAAGAACATGGAGAATGATAAATCATGGCCACGTAAGGAGAGGGTCAAAATTACTGAAAATGTGCTGATAATTGAAATACACATTCGATCGATAAATTCAAAGGAGTGCCAAAAATGGCTGTCCAGTAGAATTATTTGACTCATATATGGGGGAACATTGAGTTATAAATATAAAAAGATCTCTCTCTTCTTTTTCTTTTCTCTTTTTTTTTTTTTTTTTTACCCTCATAGCCAAATCTGTCCCATAAAAACAAAAATGTACTTATGAAGTTGTCACTTTTTAAAGATGAGGTATACTATGTGGTAATGCTTGGGGAAAATTTCTTACCTTTTTATTTATTGTCTTTTTTCTTCCTACCTTCCAGTCAAGCCGACCCCACCCCCAGAGGCAGCTGGGGACCAGTACATGATTTCGCCAATCACTGGAGAAAAATTCCCAGCCCACAAAGTTCAGGAGCACATGAGGATTGGTGAGCTAACCACCAAATGAGTTTAGTGATAGAAGAGCAGTTCTTTGCCTTTGAAATATGAAACAAAATGTTTTTTCTTTTGAAATGTTCAACAAAACAAGAACAGCTCTTCTCTTTTAGAATATTCAACAAAAGAATAACAATTTCTCTTGTTTTAAATTCTTACGAGAACAAGAAATGTTCTTTTGTTTCTTAGATACTAAGCGAAACAAGGACAGCTCTTCTCTTTCAACATGCTGAACAAAATAAGATTGTGTAAATTTAATTAATTCCCAGATGTGTAATTAGCTTAAGTAATCCTTTTACAGACATCTTATACCTACACGTAATGAATTAGATCTGATTATGTAAATTGCATTTTATAATTCAACTCACGTACTCCATGTCAACTAGAGACAAAGTAACTTCTATCTCAGACAAAAATTTTATGTTGAATAGATTTAATAAATAATTGTTATTTACGTATGTTATATCAACATCAATCGAAATGATCTCCTCCATGAACAATTACACACATTAAATAGATAACAATTGTATTTTGTAGTTTTCTACTTGAATAGGAGGATAAAATGAAATTAGGGATTTTAAGCGCACTCATTGACCCTTTTATTTCCCAAATAAAAAAAAAAATACAAAACAAAAAAAAATCCCCAACAAAACACAGTTGGGCCCAGTGCTTTTATTTTTTTTAAAAGGCCAAAGAAAAAATAGGAAGAAGGGAAGCAGTACAAATTTAAAAAAATAAATAAATTGTCATTTTGGATTTAGTAATTTTAAATTTAATTTTGAATTTGGCTTTCTTGTACTGGAAGACTCCAAAAGAAGCAGGGTAGCTATTATGAAGATTTATTTGTGGAAAAGCTTGGATGGTGCTGTGCTAAGAATTATTTATGTCTTAATGGTATAGAATCTTAATGGCTAGAATGTTGAGTAGAGCACATGATGAACAGGATTGAACACTTTTCCCTATCTTGGCCATCCTGGCAGGTTTGTTGGATCCCAAGTGGATGGAGGACAGACAGCGGTCTATGGCCGAAAACCAAGACACAGAAGTTCTGGCCCCTGGTTCGGCCATCGACTCCAGCCTGAAACAGCTGGCCGAGAGACGTTCCGATATCTTTGGTGTCGGCACTGAGGAAACGCAGATTGGTAAAAAGGTTTGTGAGGTTTTCTCCTTACCTCTTTTTTTATTCTTTGTTTTGCTCTTGTTACGGTAAATTGCCTGGGATGGCCGGACGTATCATTGCTGTCTCCTTCCTCTCCATTAGTTATCAAAATATGCACAAGACAAGGCTTCTTTATAAAAACATCTCTTTTAACATTGCAGCCTCCATGCTTATGTAGTGATTCTTCAGCTCTTGTTCGCATGGTTTATTTCTTTTTTATGGGTGGTTGGGGCTTGTTGATTTGTCTTATTCTTATTTAATAGTAGTAGAGTCCCGTTGGAGACACTGTGATTGGGCATGCAAGGTTATTTACATTTGTTGGAACAACCAAATCAGGCCACCCTGTCAACTCTTGGAATCAGTCGTTCCATTTGCTCTGTGGAATCAGTCATTCCATTTGCTCTGTGTTGCTTTCAGATTGGAGAGGAAGAGAGGAAAGAGACCAAAGTGGTGTGGGACGGACACACGGCCTCAATGGAAAAGGTGTCCCAGTTGGCCAGAGAGAATTTCTCCACGGCCGACCAGATAGCTGCCATCCACAAGGCCAAGGGTCTCCTGTAAGTTTGACATAGTTTTAATTTCACATTTCGGCCCATACCTTTATGTTCTAGCAGTCATTGTAAAGTTTAGCCTATTGTTTTATGTTTTAGTGGGCATTGTATGTTGTCGTTTTAGCTCACATTGTTTTTGTGAATTTTTAAGAAATTATTTACTCTTCACAGATTATAGAATTAAGGTATCTGTGAATGATATGTATTTATTGTAGTCTTGTCAATTGTTTGGGTTTTTTTTTTATGACATCTTACTGTCAAGAAAGACGCCAATAGATCTCTGTGTGTATCTAAATATATTTATCCTCAGATTTTAAAGTTTCTATAATTTGTGTATGTTTTTCTAACATTTATTTTCTTCTCCTTTTATGTTTTTTGCTGTTTTTGTTTGTTTTGTTGGGGTTTTTTAAGATTTGTTTTGTATTTTTCTCTATTTAAAAATTTGTTGCTTTTGTTTTTGTGTGTGTGTTTGTGCTAATGTTTATAGTGCTGCACATGATACACGCCCTTCAGCTGAATGTCATGTATATTACTATCAGATGTTGAACCTATAAAAATGCTTACGTTTTAAGTGAAATTCTCTATGATTTTTCCCCCTGGCTGTCCATCAATTGACGTGAAGGCCGGATGAAGAGAAGGAGAAGATCGGACCCGCCAAGCCCAAACAGCCACCTTTGCCCCCACAACCACCATCCTCGTCGGGGGGCTCCGCCCCTCCCCCTCCCCCTCCTCAGCCGACATCAGGGGGCCCTGCTCCACCTCCTCCGCCAGCACCCCCACAGCAGGCGATGCCCCGGCCCCCTCCGCCCCAGCACATGCCGCCCATGCAACCCATGATGGGCCACCACCCGCCGCGGATGGGCATGCCGCAGATGATGGTCATTCCACCACGACCCCCCATGATGATGGGTAAGGACGAAGGACTGACTTTCTTTTTTTTTTTCTTTTTTTTTTTTTCCTACCATTTTGGGCTGGTTTGAAATTTTTATTTTCATTCAAAGGTTAAAACTGTGTAAGTCAGTCGTTTTTATAGAATGCTGTTTTCTTTCAAATTTATGATAAGCTGTCCAGAGGAAATAAAAATTATTTTGAGCAATGACACTATTTTAAGAAAAAAATAAAGTGCTTTTATGGTTTATGTAAGAAGCAAACTTTTTCGTTTACAACTTCGTAGAAAATTCAACCTTTCAAATAAAAAGTACCCCTTGCACACACTCAAATACACACACACACACACACACACATACTGTACACATACACACACATTTAAATATTTGTTGTGGCGCTTCTTCCCCAGGAATGCCCCACCGTCCACCAATGATGGCCCCCGTCCCTATGGGCATGCAGCCAGCGCCCCCTATGATGGCACCTCGGCCTCCCATGGCAGCTGCACCGCCGCCTCCTGCTGCCCCAGACGAACCGCCATCCAAGAAACAGAAGACAGAAGAGAGCCTGATTCCAGAGGAGATCTTCTTGCAGAAGAACCGGGTACGGGTCATGTTTTGGCTTTGGGGCTGGGTTTTCTCATTTTTTTGCAAATGTTTTATTTTGCTTTTTGCTTCTTCTTTTTTTTTTTTTTTTTTACATGCCATTTTACATGCGCATTACTACTCTTAGCTTAATGACAAGAGTAGGTTGAGAAAATGTCTAGGGATCTTTTTTCCATGTCACACCCGTCACTTGGGTCTGAACTGGGGTCTTGGTGGTCTCCAGTTTGAGTGTCTGCTGAACTGATCAGGCAACCATACCTCAATCATACTCAAACTCAAAGCAAGATCAGTTTTTTCCCAAGCACTCCCACTCCCAAGTGATGAAAAATATAAACATTAACCTTTTCTACCACTGGAAACTGCCTAAGGTCTGCTGTTGTAGTTCATAAGTGGAACACTAGCACTAAATGATTGTGGTTTTGTTTTGTGTCCCGGTCTTTCAATTCAATACATTGTCAGTTATATGATGTGACTTTAGCAGACAGTCAGGTTATTGTGTTTATCACGACTTTAATGAGTTATTAGCAATACAAGAGAAGATCATTTTAAGCTGAAATTTGTTTTATTGTCTGCTAATACTTGACATGGTTATATCCAGTAATATGTCAAACAATAATATTTGCCAGTATCAAGTAATGTTTAAAATAATGTTCCAGTATGAAATGGTACACAAATAATGTGCTGCTGTATGAAACAATTATCTAGTAATCCAAGTAAAGGGCTTAAGTCATAGAATGCACATTTCTTGTATCCGGAACAATTTAAGTGTAAGTCTGACGAACCATCTTTCCGCATTTTCCAGGGCAACGTGCGAGTGTCTGTGGCCGTTCCCAAAATGGCTGACAAACCGGAATGGAACCTCAACGGACAGAAAGTGGAATTCACTCTACCTATCACAGATTCTGTAAGTCAAAATCTCACTTTAATTGCTGGTCGTGTTAAACAAACTAAACCATGCTGGCGGATGCTGCTGTACAAATTCAGAATGGGAATGACAAAAACAGAAAGAAAAAAAAGCAAAAACAAAAATCACAAAGATCTGTTGATATGGTCTGACATTTGCCGGATTTGATTTCTAGTCAATATATTTGTAAGCAGCTGCATTTTTATGGTAATTCCCACCTTGATCTGCGTCATATAGCAAACTTTACAGTTAAAACGCTTAAAAATCATGCAGCTTAATTTATCTCCCTCATTCCAAAGAATCGGAATGTGTTGAAGTTTAAGAGCTCAACTGGTTCACTATCAGCAATGAATTAATTTTAAAGTTTCTGGTTAATTTACAAATGTCTCAAAAATGATATTGTCCCCTACTATAGGGACAAAATTATTGAACCTTGCTTTCCATGTTGCATCTGGACTGTGAAATGGCCTCGCAACAAATGCCTAGCCATTTGTCGTAAGTCAATTCCCTCACCCATCATAGAAAACTAACGTTTTTTTCTTTCTTTTTCATTCATCCAGGTGGCGGTGCTCAAAGCGAAGCTCAACGAGAAGCTGGGAATGCCAGCGGGCAAACAGAAACTCCTCTTCGAGGTTTGTACCCTACTTTATGGTTGTCAAGGAAAAACTACAGTAAAGTAAATATAGATATCATGTCAATCAATAAGTAAAGAGACTGAATCTGTAAAATGAAAACGGCTTACCCCAGATTTTACTCCCCCTTGTCACCTTTGAAATAGTTCCCAAGTATGAGGCTAGGGGCTGAATTATAAGACAAAGAAATTATTATATCCAACACACTAGATCTAGACAAATTAAGAAAGCCCCACAGAAAATAATTACAAATACAGAGGGAAGAGTTTAATAAAGAAAAATAGGAAATATAAGGGAGAAAATTTTGTGGTTCCACTGAGAATTGAATCCGGGACAGTAACACCGAATCGTCTCGCCGAGGCAAGCAGAGCGTTCTTACCACCAAGCCAATCTTTGTGCTTTTCTTTAAAAGTCTAATGATTTGGAGCAAATGGAAACAGTACTGCCAGGACTTTAAGAAGCCGATTGGCTTCAAAGATCTAATAATTTCTTTGTCTTGAAAAAGTCCCCTTAGCATTGAAATGAATGCGAATTAAATCTAGATTTTTTTTTTTATCAAAGTCTTGGCAGTACTGTTACCATTTGCTCCAAGTCATTAGGCTTTTAAAGAACAGCACAAAGGAAGCAAACTGAAATTATTACTGCTTGCAGCGTGGTTAATCTGGCTGTGTGATGTACATTGTAATATAATTTATTTATTTACTTTGGCCAAAGATTTTCTTCATTCATTATGTAAACATATATATATATATATATACTAAATGGATTGGTTGGTAAGAGGTCAGTGTGTAATGTAATAAGTACGGGTCAATGCTATAAACTTGGGGTAGGCTACTTTGCATAGGCAGGCAGGCAAGAAGGAGATGCAAGCATAAAAATATGCTTCATATTCATAGCATTAGAAATATACGTGGCATACAGGCAAATGGTCGAAGCAATGGACTCTGTCCTTCAAGCCATGGTCATCAGTCTGGCAAAGAAGGGTAATCAGTGTGGCAAAGAAAGGTAATCAGTCTGGCAAAGAAGGGTAATCAGTCTGGCAAAGCAGGGTAATCAGTCAGGCAAAGAAAGGTAATCAGTCTGGCAAAGAAAGGTAATCAGTCTGGCAAAGAAGGGTAATCAGTCTGGCAAAGAAGGGTAATGTCAGAAGCGATGCAGGTCCTACAGTTTGCTGCAGTATCTGCCTCTTCAGTCATCCCAGTAAGGATATGCTCAAATTAATTCCTTAAAGGCTCAAACCACGAGAAGATAGAATATGTTCTGAAGACCAAGTAGGTTTCCAACTGGGCTGCATCACAGCTGGACAGATCCTCAACATCAGGACTTTAAATGTTTTTGCGACATTTGTTTGGATGGAAAGCAATACTGATATTTATATATATGTCCGAGGTGTCTGTAGTGTGAACCCCACAAATTACATTTATTCAAACTAAATATTTTTTCTTCCTTATTAAAACAAACAACAATTTGAAACTGAAATACATGTATTTTTTTTTTTCTTTCTACAGGGAATGTTCATCAAAGACTCAAACAGCCTGGCTTTCTACAACTTTACCAATGGAGCCAATGTCCAGCTACAGCTGAAAGAGAGAGGAGGCAGGAAGAAGTAATCATGAAATGTCCATGCTACCCCATTTCACAGTCATACTTCATCGGCAGTAACCCATCTCTTGGTCCCAGCACAATCATGTCCTTTCAGCTTTTAATTCAAAAATTAAAGGGAGATTACCCAAAAATTATTGTGTCCATTTTTGATCCTTTATTAATTTTTTTTTTTCTTAGCATACCAAGTGTGGTACAGTACCATCAGGTTCACTAGGGGGTTGTGCAGATAATTTGAAGATTGTAGAGGAGTTCCATTTTTGGTAGGATTTGCCTAGAAGTAGAATTAAAATTCAATTCCTACCAAAATTCTTTCGGACTTATTCACCCCTACAACTTCTTCTACTTCTACCTCAGACTTATTGATCAGTTCATTACTCTGAGTTCAAATGAAAAGAGACAACGATCAAAGGGGAAGAGAGTGTGGCTGGACACCTACACTTCTCTTAGAATACTAGCCCAGGCATAGCAATTCCATTGCTACAAGATCGGCAACATTGACGCAAAAGACCTACTTTTACTTCCTCTCTTAAGATTCGTAGTCCATCTAACTCCTTCTTTGTAACGGTTTTTTTTTTTATGTTGTTGCCTATTTCATCTTCAAAAAAGTTGTTCTACATATTCTGCACTCTTGATCAAGATAGACATCTTGTTGGTCCATTAGTACATTGCCTTGTTTTGATTTGATATATCCTGAACTAAAACATCCTTTCTTTCCACTAACGTCTCTAACTTTGGTATGCTTGAATTACTGTCTTGGTTTTCGTTAGTTTCTATTTCTAGGCACTGATCCATTTATCCATTTTTCTATTGATTCATTGCAATTTCTTTTTATTTCTCTGTTCAACATTTTATATTTTTCTATATTTGGTTTTGCTTGTCTTCGCTTTTTCATTAATTCTAAAATGTCATTTGACATCCATTGCTTATGATTTTTCTTTTTTTTTTCTTTCTTTTTTTTTTTTTGTAATATTTTCAGTCACAACTTCATTAATAGACTTTTTCCCCTCCTCCCATATTTCTTCAGATTGGCTAAAACTTTCTATAAGTTCAAATCTGCTTTTGACAGTAATTGTAAATTATTCTTTGTTTGCTGACCTGATTTTAAGAGATCTTCAAATTTTGGTAATTGGGATTTCTTCAGCATTTTTAGTTTTATCTGTATTGTACAAACTAATGGCACATGATCACTATTGCAATCTGCTCCTGGTATAGTTTTTGTTGCTTTCACAGAATTTCTCAGTCGCTTTTAAACTAATATGAAGTCTATTTGATTTCTGATTTTGTGTCCTGGGCTAATCCATATTGTATATCTTCTTCTAGGGTGGTTTTTATACAATGTGTTTGAAATGATAAAACTATTTTCTCTACACCAGTCTATGAATCGACTTCCACTTTCATTTCTTATACCTCGACCCCAAGGGTCACTCGTTTGTCTCCAACCTTAGCATTGAAATCTCCCATGACTATTTTCACATCTTGTGATTAAAGTTGTGTCATAGCTCTATCTAGATCTTCATAAATGTTATTTATTTCTATTTCTTTGCTCTCTGAAGTTGGTGCATACACTTGAA
>JBBPDF010551308.1:0-10251 GCA_037974715.1 Lomanotus vermiformis | reverse complement strand
GAAAAATGAATTCATGACGTAGTAATAATAATAATAATAATGCTTAAAAAAAATAATTATGTTACATATGCAAATGCGAAGTAAAACCATTATGTATACACATGCTTCCTGTTTCAAAGGCTATATAATATATACTTTTTGTTTCAATATTATGAGGACAATAAATCACAAAGGCAGTGTTCCACAAAGGAAAGTTTTCTTTTTTATATATATTTTTTTAAATCTACGTCTTGAGACAGGAAGGAGATAAATGAACACATTTGGTGGCATTGCAAAGAGGAAAAATACTGTCCCAATTAAGGCACTATGCTGAGTGGTCATCATAATAAATTATATATATCAAATATAGAATTCAACTTTGTGACTGGGATATACATGCCAACACCAAACAAGGACTAATTAAGCTTTGCTTGAGCGAAAGGGCAAAAGGAACATTGTATTGATAAACTGTGGTTTGAGATGAAAGCAAAATTAAATATGGATGAATGAGTTCCCCATAAAATCAAAAATATGTCTGGAAAGCCTCTAAATGCTCATCCTTGCCTGAAGTCCAAGCTATTCCACCGGTGTTGTCACGAACCCAAATGTAACTACAAAAATAGGTTAACCCTTTATTTACAGATGATAATTACAGCAGACCAATGAGAGTATGGCCCATCGAAGACAATAAAAATAAATAAAACTTAAATCCAAAGTCGAAGTGACAGGTGGAGAAATGAAAAGAAAAAATATCAAAGGTCGCTGGGGTTCATTTAATGAAAAATTAACTAGTAAAAATTCAATTTCAGAATTCTTGGTCCAAGGTGATTGGTATGCCCATGATGATGACATGATATACACACACATACATAAAGTCACTGCCGATAAGTACGGCATCCTCAAGCACGCTCCAACTTCAAGCACACAACCGCGATTTTTTGTTATACAAACTATGTTTTTAAGCATGGTCACTCCAGACTTAAGCATGCCCAATCATGCCGTAAAATGACATGGTCCCGGCCTCCAAGAAGTTAATGCTGGCATTTGAATACAGTTTTATGACAACACTTATAAATATAAAATCTAAAAAGATCTACCTCAGGATTCATGTGACAGATGGTGTGTGTCAGTTTAAACGTTCATGAACAGGGCTTTGTTTAATCTAACTGGCAATCTCTGGGACATGCGCCTAACAGATAGACAAAGCCTAGATCTAACCCCTCCGTCAACGCTGGGTTGTCTAATAAAACAGCTCAAGCTTGACATGGGTGGGGATTATGGTGTGTTTAAGTACAATAACTGGGGAATCTCAAGTGGTTTTTGATTGTTTTTTAAATTGTCTATAATTTATATATCTATTGATGGGTTTTGACAGTAGGTTAGCAAATGGCATTCAAAAAAATACAGAGACAAGCACGCACTAAATAACACAAAAACATTACAGAAATCTCATGACATTCTGTTATACAGTAATATGGCTTTAGGATTTAAATGTGAGATGGCTGCAGAACACTCAAAACCAATAGCTAGTTTCTAGAAAGATTCAACTACATAAGTAGTTGTGACTGGACTGTGCTAGGGGTGGCAAAGAAAAGACAGCTGGTCTCCTAGAATCAGAAAAAAGATTCAAGCAAGACTAAAGGCTCCTCATCCTTAAACAGTCTGCAACCCACCTTTGTTGGCAAAGATTAAAGCCGAATGATATATACTTCCAGATGTTAATATATTTTTCTTCTTTCTTACATGATGAGATTCCAACAGCCATTCCTATCAAACCTATCTTAAAATTGTGTCATCTGAATAGGAAAGATTGGCTTGGCATGAATGGAAGCTCTGGTACAATGTCCCTTAAAAATGAAGAATGAATCATTGCGCAATGACTAGAAAATTAACGTTATAAAAAGTGACATTGTGGACAAGATCTAGAGTGATGAAGAACAAGGACAAAAATACAATGAAAAATAAAAACAATTAAAAACCAAGAGCCTTCTTATGACAAACCAGAAATTTAAAACAACACATGCAAGATGAAAATGTCAACTAAGCTTAACATAAAATGAGAACAGGGCAGGACACAAATCTCAAAGAATTTGATTCTGTATGCTGTAATCAGAACTACAATTCAGAATCAAATGACTCCAGATTTACATTAAACATAACAAAAACTGCTTTAACCAGTTAATTTTATGGTAATTTTAGATTGTCATTAACAGGCAAGAGAAATATTAAAAGAGTAAGATGGATTCTTAAAGGAGATTTTTCGACAAAAAGAAGTGACAAAAAACATGCAGCACCAGAAATAGACATTTAAACACACACATACACAAATAAAATTGAAAAAAAAATATATATACAACCTGGTCCACATCATTTTAGTTTGTTGAAGTATAGAACGTTCATAGATGAAGAACGATAGAAAAAGTAACTGGCTGAAGAAGAAAAACAACCCTATATTTATCTATAAATTAAATGTAGCCCAAGAGGAACAAGGTAAGTGCGCTATTTAAAATTACACTGTACAGCATGAACAGACCAGGTTACATTACAAAACAAATGATTAACTTTATTAATGTATCTTTAAACAGTACATGTATCATTACATATTTCATCAGGCTCTTGAGGAAAGGGAAGCCTTGCTCAACAAGGACCAGAATATAAACCCCCAAATGTCAAAAACTGGAAGCAAAGGTCCAAGAAAAAACAACATACAAACACTCAACAATATGCTTAATGTTTACAAATAGACATCATGTTAAAAATCATTGCATAGATTGAGGTATGGAACAAAGAACACAATTCGGTGATTGGAGTCTTGTATGACTAAGTTTCAAACAGAAGAAAACACTTCCATGGAAATATTTGTACTCACATATTACAAGTATTTCCATTGGGACATGGGAAGAGTTTTTTGCACTAAAATTGGGGGCTTGGTCAGCCAATAAAAAAAAATGTATTCAGTTTTTCTTTGGAAAACTGGTTTTGCAAATTATCAAATAGAATATTTTGAACACATCAGTTCTGAAAGACATTCACAGTAGTAAAAATGTATACCTCTCTAGTCACGGGCCATTGAAATGAAAATAATGAAAGAAATACCCGGGTAGAAAAAAATGAAGAAAATTACAGAATAAATTTGAAAGAAAAGTACACATTGATTAAACAATCTGTGTTCATGTAAAAGTTAAAAAAGCAAAAAGGTGGGCTGAGGTGGGAGGGGGGCAGCAGGGGACATAATTAAGTATTCAAGGCCCATTTTTAAATGTTTGTTCAGATGCTCATTGTTTTACTACATGTCCTCATCATCACTAGCTGATTCAAACATAGACAAAAGTCTCTTGGGTTCAATGCCAGGTTTGGCAGCATCACAGTCGATACCTAAACCATTAGCTGGTGGTGGGGTGACAGAGCGATGCAAGTCATCAGTTTTATTGGCACTGAGAGGACTGCTGCAGGGAGAAGTGGATAGAGTACCCAAACCACAAGGGCTACTGCCATTCGTCATTGGGCTATTGGAGAAAAGGGGTCTGGAAAAGAAGAGCATTGAAATAAATAAGACGATGCTGCTATATAAAAGGAACTTCTGTATAAGACAAGTAAATGCCAAAAGACAAAAATAGGAAATACATTGTACACACACCTGCTGCTCAAGCAGTGCAACCAATTATTCCCTTATTTATAGTCCAGTGACTAAAATTAGCCCACATCATGTTAACACAATAAATAGCTCGGTATTGGTCATGTGAAAAGCCCACCAGCAGCAGTAGCCTTAGACAATCTCAGTCACCCAAACATGTAACCTCAATAGCCTAACACAATCTCAGTCACTCAAACATGTAACCTCAATAGCCTAGCACAATCTCAGTCACTCAAACATGTAATCTTAATAGCCTAACACAATCTCAGTCACTCAAACATGTAACCTCAATAGCCTACCACAATCTCAGTCACTCAAACATGTAACCTCAATAGCCTACCACAATCTCAGTCACTCAAACATGTATCCTCAATAGCCTAACACAATCTCAGTCACCCAAACATGTAACCTCAATAGCCTAACACAATCTCAGTCATTCAAACACAGAGCCAGCCAGACTGGAACCAGAATGGCTTTTTTCCTAACCTTGATTTATTTTTTTTATCTGTTTAGTGGAAACAATTTTTAAAAGTGGAATTATGAAAATTAAAAAGTGGAAATCCGCTGAACAGCAGAACAATTACAGGCTTTGAAAGAGTTACGCTTTAATTTTTTTAGAAATATCTGGACACATTTGAGAATTTACCTTTTAATTGGGGAATAAGTCTGTGGTGAGGCTGTTGTGCGTCTTCGTATGCCAGGAGTAGTGAAGGCACGGCGTGGAACTGGATTTCTGCGATGTAAATGGGGGAAAAAACTTAAATTAATAACATGCAAACTAGCATTGGATGAAGTCCAGCAGTAAATGCAACTAAATCTAAAGCATAAAACTAGGCCTTTATCAATAAGGAAAAACAAATGAACACCGATTAAATGACAGGACAGTTGAAACAAAATGGATCTCACCTTGGCATTACAAATTCATCAGAAGAATTAAGCAGATCTGGATTAACAGGTCTATCTCCATTCTCCTCATTCATGGAATCGTCTGTAGGGGAAATAAAGAATAACAGAAGGCTCACTTAGTTTTGGCATCAACTGAAGCTTGGAAAGATACATAGATTAAGATTAAGGCATGACGATCAGTTAAAATAGTCTTCAACATACTAGAGAGAAGCTACTTCTTTAGGTCTTGAAGGAAAATCAATGTGCATAAAAAATAAGAGGAATCATTACAATATCTGAGTTTTCATGGTGATGGATAAAAAGAAAGTTACCGTCTGAAAAACTATTGTTTGCTTCTTGGCGACCATTGAAAATCGGTGTGCTCGCTGCAGGACCACCAATCAATCTCATGGGAGAGCATGGTGGTGTTACAGCATCTGCTGTTGATGTAAGTCTTCGTAACAACTTGTTGAAAGGCTGAAAGAAAGGAGCAATAATGTTCAAAAAGACTTCCTGTCAAAGGCGAGGGAGAGAAAGAAAGCAAGCATATATCATCCCATGATGGATATTAGTTTTCAGACACAATAATGAATAATTTAGGAGTCAAGCATCACATCATAGAAATAAAACAGGTCTCATTTGAAATTATTTGCAAAGGCCATCCATACAAATATATGAAGCCCTCCGCATTTGTCAGTATACACACCTGTCACATTGAGCTGGTGAAAAATCAGAATGCTATGTAAAAAAAATATTTTCAAAGAAAAAATAGTAACCAAGCAAGAAAAGGTAAAAGTAAAAGTAAAATAAATAAATTAAAAATCATGGATAAACTTAGCAAATATTAATTAATGTCAGCGAGGCCCTTGGAGATCATAAAATTTCTAGTAGAAAGGGTAGGCCTTACTTTCAGAACTCTAGTAATGAGGTTGACTGTTTCCAACTACCTCAAAAAGGAAAAAGAATCTACAGTGCAGGATATACCATGGTGCCCCCCCCCCCCCCCATCTTTACAAGTAAGTCAACGCATTATGTATAGCAACCACCTTTTTTTTCCTTCCTTAATCTCGATCAGTGTGATGACACAGTGACAAGGGGACTAACCATGTACATAATACAGGATTTATAAACAGATTAAAAGTTAACTCACCAAGCCATGTAAAGCATTGAGTCTGATTCTTGACTTCAGAACCTATGGAGGACAAAAGTTAATGCGCTCCTGAATACAGTGACTTATTGAACAAATGGTGGGTGGTCGGTAGACTAAACACTTACAAAAGAGTCATTAAAAAAGGAAAAATTGCTACTGTTATCTAGGCAAGATCAAGCTTGAGAAAATTACATTGTGAAATGTCTTGCTTTCTTCAATTACAGAAAGTTCCACTATTAACATATTCCTGTTCAAAATAAAGGGAGAGTGTTGATATTACTCTGAGATTTTGCATTACTTAATGGTAGATCAGGGATACCCTATGCATCGTAGCATTAAATTCTGGATTCTTACATCTGTAAGATTTCATTAAAAGTAGGCAGCTTTGAAAACCCCCCCAATCAAAGAAATAAAAGAAAAAGTGACGCATCACTGACCAAGGGAATTCTGGGAATAACACCTACGAGGATGAATTTATTACTACAACAGAATTATGCATATGCATGCATCTTAGATCGCAACTAGATTTGCCAAGAGACCAAGGTGATATAAAAATGAAGATTTGAGCATGTTAAATTCATACTTTTCTTTACAACAAAATCAAAAGGCAAAGATGACTCACTGGTTTAACAGCCGAGAAAGAAAGCACCTGGTCCACTGTAGGTCTACTTTTGTAGTCTGGATTCAGCATCTTGGTAATCACATCCTTCAGCTCTGGGCTACATTCTGCAAAAATAACAGTCCAAAAAATGTTTTATTATATTTATCAACTCATAGCATAAGTATTGAAAAGCAAACAGATACCTATAAAAAATCATCACACTTAAATTCTTCTTCATTTGGCTCATTCTTGTACATATAACAATTGTAGGCCTAGAGTTATATTTAACAGTACATGTAATACTGTAGATTGTGCTTTACTGTCGTTACATAAATGTGGGCCATGTTTTCAGTCTCATGAACATCCCTGTCACTTATGTATTAAACACAAAAGGTGCTATGCTCGCCTTTTGATATTTGATCTGATTCAACGCTATAGCGCTTTGCCTCTCTTTTGTCATTTGGCCTAGTTCAACACTAACGCTCGTGCCCATCCTGGCATTCAGCCCAACGATCCTCTATTGTAAAGGGTGGCAATGTTACTGCATGTTTCAATGGACTACAAATAATAACTGATTAGTGATGCTTTGACTAGTGTAAGTTCAATCAGATTGAAAAATCCTAAAACCACGGCAAAATCTATATATTTAAATAAAAGCGTAATGGTTCTTAATTGAAACCGGTGGCAGGTCTGCATAAACAATCAAACTGCGATTTAAGTAAATTGCAATTTCGTTGGATATTTTCATGTGGATGAAAAATCAATAAATTCTTAGTTAAAGCAATACCTTTGCCTGAAATCACTCTTCTCAGCCTGTATCTCGACGATTGGCTCTGCGAAAATTCAGACTTTTCAAACCACTACACATAGTCTTTCACAAACTTACTTTCCAGAAAATCATTAAACCACTACACATATAGTCTTTCACAAACTTACTTTCCAGAAAATCATTTGGTAATGTTCCACTCCTCAGAATATGCCAGCCATCTCCTCCACGTGGCACTGCCAAATCACAAGCTAGCTCTAATATAAACATCCCTAAAGAGAAAATGTCAGCTGCTTTGCTGAACTTCCCTTCTAGACATTCTGGAGCAAGGTACTTGGGATCACCTTCTGTGGCATTTGACACCTCATTTTTCTGAGGGAATATAGTAATGATAGATGTAACAGATGCAGAATAAAAAAAAAAACAACAAACAAACAAAACTGACAATTGAGAAATTCAAAGAAAATACAACAAAAGCAAAATACCTGTATATTGTTTTAAGAACATAATCATTAAAATAATGGTTTGCAAAACTGTGTATACACAATTATTAAATGGTAAGAACAAGAAATGCCAAAAACGAAATACCTTAGTCAAATCAATGACAAGACCAAAATCTCCAAGTTTACAAATGTCATCGAAGGAGACAAATGCATTTTCTGGTTTGATATCCATATGGACTAAATTGCGATCATGGAGATGCTTCACTGCCTGTGATTAAAGAAAAAAAAAGCATAATAAATATATATTTATATTTTTTATTTTTTTTTTAAAGTGATCAATTATCAGACTTTCAATGTCAAAAATGTGTTACTTCAATTGCTTTTCTACAAAAATAAAAACACCACCACAATTACATACTGTGACATATATTAAGCTTATTACTCAAAATAAAGCATTCTGAAACAGGCTGGAAAATTTTATTTTCACATTGAAGACAGCCTCAAGGATGAGCTTCAGAATCCTTACAATATAGTACTGTACTATTTGTGAATTTTCTTGACCAGTTTCCTCAGTTTCTTTAAGGAGAAATGTGGCAATGAAGATACAGTCCATGCCACCCAAATGCACGCCTAACCAGTGCACGCTTTTCTACTCTGATAGAATTTTGACTATATAAAACCCTATCATTAAGTGCAGTGGCTAGGCCTCACTTCAGACAAGTGTGCATTCATTTCCTAAAAAAATTATAAAAAAAATATCACAATAATAGGCCTTGTAAAGACACGGCGCGCCTGTCATAACACACGAGAAACAGCACTGACCATGCGATACCATGCTGGTGCTAATGAGATCAAAGCCAATTTGACAGGAGATGCGGGACATACATATATTTCACTATTCACACAAATTGGCAAAAATTAAAACAACAAGTCTCCCTTGACTCGTCTAGCTTTCCCGACGCAATTTGCATATTCACTGGACAATAAAGAGAATCCCAGACCAATGTGGTGCAACGCCTTACAACCAATGTAAAGGTGGGTAAAATTTCACTCTCCCTGTCTATGATTGGTTGATTAATCTGAGTAATTATTTTTGACAGACTTACAAGCATGGCATGAGACTAGGTGGGCCTAGTTGTAGCCTGAGATGCCTATCAAGTGGTCTGTCATGTATGAACACAGGTATTGGATATGTAATTATGTTGGCTAAAAATAAACAAGAAACCCAACAAATAATCAAAAGGCAAAACACACACACACAAAACCTCCCCTTCGCAAGATGTCACAATGTAAACAAAACGAACATAGAGATACTGAAGATAACAAAAAGACAATAATGACATGCGCATCGTTGCACCCCACTAAAAGAAGAGCAAAAAGCACAATATCTCAGTCACAATTACCAGCAAGTTGACATGGAAAGATCACATCATTGAAAAAAGTCAAACTCAACACTAAATATTTCTCAGAAGAAATTTAAATGACAGCAAACAGGAAATCAAATTCAAATGTCACAAAACTTTTTGCTAGTTTAGTGCTGGACAGTTTGAAACCCCCACTACAAACCGGCATTGAAATCAAAAGAGGGCTGTCAAAAGTAAAGTGCTGTTTCAGGACCAAAGAATTACTTCAGGGGGGGGGGGGTAATAAAAAATAAAAATAAAATAAAAAATTAAGTAAAATTGCCCCTCAATAGAATGAAAACAAAGCCTAAAGCCTAGAAAGAAGAGGAGGAGGAAGAGGAGAGAAATGCAATTCAAAATTCCATCCAACATGATGTTGGCGTACAATCTTCTACAAAAATAAAACATGACTGACAAATTAGAAAGTAAATACTCCCAGTACAAAGGAAAGTAAAAAAAATTTGGAACGTTGAGTAAAATAGTGTATTTGTTTGAGTTCTGAAGTAAACTCGTACAATATATTAAATTTACACTATGAAAAAAGAAAAATACTGTGCATAGGTTTTGATATGTTCCAAGCTGGGTGCATTATTTTCTGTATGGTTTTCCTGGTAAATGCTAAAAGAAAAGAGGCAAGCTGAAAAAATAAAATCTGACTTACCATAAGAAGATCCACCAAATAGTTCCAAATAACTGTTTCTGGAATGTTGTGGTTCTCTTCACTGAAAGCATTTACACTGGAAAGGGGTAAGAGATTGCAATGTATTTGTCTCAAGAGAGAATTCTCATAGAAAACACGAAGAAGAAACTAAAAATAACATTTGGTCCAGAACAAATTAGTATTTTTCAAAAGCATTTAAAGTTAAAAATCAAAAGATCAGATGTGGTAAGATTGTATGAAATTAACAGCTGTATTCATATTTCTTTGTTATAAAATTTGTAAAACCAACAAAATATCTCATGGTAACACAGAGAGAGGAAAGGACACAAACCTCATTTTACAGAGCTCAGATTGAATATAAAGATGTCCCCTCTCTTCCCAAGCCTTGATAAACTTGACACAGTTTGGGTGGTTTGGTAGCATTTCATGTTTGGCAACCTCCTCCATCTTTCTTGCCCTGTTTAACGAAAGGATAAAATCACAAATCAATGCTTACACAAGTATAGTGATCTCTGCCTAACATTCTATTCATTGGAGATTCTTAAAGGGGAGAACATTTGCCACATAGGGATGTTAAGAGGATTGTAGTATGGGGTTAATCTTATATTAATGTCAAATCACAATTATATGATTAATTCTTGAAAGCAGAGTCATTGTCACTGAGAATTCTCCCAATGTCGACCAAAGACCTAAGAGCCAAAGACCAAAGATCCAAAGACCTAAGATCCA
>JBBPDF010550205.1:0-10252 GCA_037974715.1 Lomanotus vermiformis | reverse complement strand
CCTTATTAAGACAAGGCATGGACAGTCTTGCGTCATTGAACAGCTGAGCATGTCTCTTCATCGACGTCCAAATCTATGCCACACCTTTGTCGTCGCATTAACGAATTTGATTGGCTGGACAGTGGACCAGCAAGGGGGGGCATTCATTTGTTATCTGTTCCAGACTCTAAGGGGTGGGGAAACTACTGAACTGAGCGGGACACCTTTTGATACCATAGCGAACTCCTGACAAGTGTTCATGGTTACTTTATCTGTAGCAAGTTGATAATTTATTGCTTTTTCATTGACAATATGCCAATATACCGGGCACTAAGGCGGCAGCTGGCTTCGAAGGTGGGCACTCAGAGTGACGATTTTGATAGTAAAAATTTGGTTTCGTCAAAATAACGGGCACTTAGACGAAACGGTCATTCAGCCGGAGGGCACTATAGCGGAAACTACTGTATTTAGACTCCACACACAGATTTTCAGAATTTTTGTACAATTCCATCATGTCTTGGGTACTAGAGGGTTAAAGAGTCTGCCAAACACATATCATGCCTTTGTTACAGTCACAACACAATCACAGAAGAAACAAATATTCAGGGAGTTTAAGTGGCTCTACACAGCTTTGAAGAGACTGAATAACAACGAGCCCCGCGATTGTAGATGCAGTTTTGAAATCTTCATACAAGCCTTGTTTCTGACTCAACAAGCTTAGATCTAACATACACAACCAACTTAGTTCATCTGCAAAGAACAATGCAATTTCTTGTTCTGAATGTGGACATGGACACTTCAGAATATGGACATGGACACTGCTAGATATTGCAAAATGAACAAAATGTGGCATAGTTTTTGTAGAAAGACAAACCACACAAACAAATCTGTAGATCAAGGAAGAAAGGTACCCTAGAATGTGCATACTTTGCACAAAGTCACTAAGGGGATAAATTGCAGCAATTGGACTATAAAGGGAATGAGGTCATAGATGAAGAAAGCAGCTGTCCTTCCTGTTTAAAGAGCTGTACTGTGCTAGAGTCAAGCATAAATCATAATTTGTTCATCGTCACATTCATCAAAATCGAGGTAGTTACAAACCTTTTAATAGTTTACATAATTGGAAAGTTCCTGATATCAATTCAAAATAAAAACAAAGAGCCATTCTTTATTTGAATATTTTCTACCATTTCTCTATCATCTCAATCTTTCATTTATCATTCCTCCAGTTGTGTTGAAGTCGCAAAAGTTTGATTTAAACGAAATATCTTGCAAAACATAAAAGAGAAGCAATTTAATCCCCAGATCTTGTTTTCGAGAAGGATGCTGTGGAAGAAGAATTCAATTCTTTGAAAGAAAATACATTTATTTTGGCCTTCTCATTATTATCCTGATTAATATCTTTGTAAATCTGTATTCAGTTTCGATATGAAATGCTAGAGAAAGATCAAATTTTAAAATGGACGAAAAAAAGAACAAAAAATTCCATCTCGGCTGAACATGGCATAGAAAAGAAATGGCTGTCAACCATATCCACTGCATTTCGACAGTTTGCAGCCGCTAATTTCAATGTCGACTCCTATCGATTTGGGTGATCTTTCACTTTCAACAGTTCTAGGCTAGATTGGATATCTGTCAAAGTCTTCTCAAAAGCATTCTAGAAAGGGACATCTACAACAGACCCTGTTCCAAGCATTTGATCAATCGTTGTGAACCCTTGATCACACAAACTCATCTGCATGCCAGGTCACCATCAGTTATGCTTCCAGTGTTCAAAAGATAAGATAAAAACAAACGCTGAAGATCACTCGAGACTGTCTTTGGTTGTGAGATGTGTGGCCTTAGACTCTGTAAAAAAGACTGCAGTAAGAATGGGCATAAACAACATTGTATCTGAAGTGTTGAGTAGAAGATGGAGGTGGATGGGCCATGTCCTTAGAAAGGACAAAAAAAAGACATCTAAACATGGCCATGACATGGTCAGCTCTAGGCAGGAGAAAGAAAGGATGACCAGCTGGAACATGGAGAGGAATAGTCGGGGAAGAGAGAAAAAAAATAGGAAAGTCATGGAACGAGCTGAAGAGAATGGCCCAAGATAGAGCTGAATGGAGACAATTTGTTGGCGCCTTATGCAGCTATGAGACATAGATGGATCGATGACAAAAGAATGGTTAGCCAAATCACAAAGGTTTGTAAAGTGGAATTGGAGCAAGAGAGCATAAAAACCATTCAGCATGAGAAGTTTCACAAGTGAAGAAATGCAGGCCTCTACTGGTAAGCCTAGAATTACAAGAAGTCAAAAGAGAAATGTTCTGTCATTAAAACTTAAATACTATTACTTGGACCTCAAACGCTGGTTGGGTTGAAGGCTCCTTAGCACTGAGACATCAAAGAATAGTGGAGAGATGTCGGAATGGCAAATGTCACAAAACTGGTATTATTCCTGACTTATATTATAGAAATGATCTACCAAGTTGCATTAAATCAAATTGCAAAATCTTTGCGAATGATACCAACATTTTCAATCACCCAAGAATCCATAGCATTTTACATGAAAATATAATGCCCAAGAATGTATATAATATTCAATTTAATGTTGAAAATTGTGCTGTTATGTACTTGGGGAAAAACAATCCAAATGAACAAAACTATATGAACATTATAAGTCAAAGAATTAGATGCTTTGCCTTATAATTCAGCCCGTTGCCTGATACTTATGTTTATATGAACATTTATCAGGGTTGCCAGAATGCTCTGACAAAAAAGCCTGAATATTTTTCAGGGTAAAATTCCAAGTGCGGCATTTCATACGGATACTAATCAAAATATTCAAAATTTTTGAAAAATTAAAATAAATAATTTAAATATACACACACAAAAAATTATACATAAATATATATATATTTTTTTTAAATTTAACCACAAACAACTGTAAATCGATGTGCAAAATGGATGGGGTGGTGGTCTTGCTGCTAAGTGATAAGTGAATACTTTCTCCTCTTGGATGAGGTACTGGCCAGTTTGAATTTGAACCCTCCCTCTTTCTAGACTGTGAGGAGAGAATTTCCTTTCTTTGGAAGACTGCTACATCATCATTTAGGCTTGCACTTGGTTTTTCCTGTTTAACTGTTTAGTTTGCTTTTTGAGTCTTTGTTTAGACATCTACTAAATGCTGTTTGAAGGTGACATTCAATGGCTGCATCAGCTGGATCATAAAATATATCATGCCTCAGTTACTCAGAAGATTTCTCTTCAGCCAGCAGAACATACTTCATCTTTTGGATGGCTTTACATGTTTATACATGCATCCTATTGCTTAGGTGGTTCATAATAATGTTCATTCCACTGAAGTTCTGCTCTACTCTTGGCCTAGTGAAGATGGATAAACTGGCTTTGATGAGTGGAGACAGGCTGAGAAATCCCTTTCTCTAAAGTTTGTAATAGCAACTAATAAAGTCCAATCAATAAACTCTAAAGACAGCTTTAGCCAGAGAACTGGCAACCCTGATTAATAGTTAACCAACCACTCAATATTTCAGTTCTAGAAAGATATGGGAGTACATGTTGATAATAAATTACAGTTCAGAAATCACATCAACGTAATTACTCAAAAAACAAACGATATTCTATGTATTATCAAAAGGCACTTCAAAGGCCTTGACAAGAAATCACTTTTATTATCATACAAATCGCTTGTTCTATCATAAATTGAAATATGCTATTGCTAATGTGGTAAGGTATCCAATAGTGGAAGGGCCAGGTTTCGAAAAGGTCACCCCCCCTTTAGAGTTTTCAAGCTATATATTTCTGAAAAGGTCATTATATGTAGAATTCATATCCGAGTGTTTCCAAAAAAAAAGTGGTCACCACTAGCCTAATTTGCATATCCAAGATGGCCGCCATGAGAAAATTTCATTTGGGGGTAGGTTTGTATTTTCTGTTATAAAACAATTCTTATCCAACTTAGAGATAATCTGAAACTAGCAAATTAAACTACAAACCCTGCTCTTTCTCATGGTATAAAATATTTTTAAATATGTTGAACGAAATTTTTTTTATGATTATTTAAACTGAGTTTTTTGCCGAAATTTGGAAAAAAGTTAACTTTCAAACGTGCTGGAATCAACAGCATTGCTGAGTTTTTTTTCTTCTGTATAATTTTCAAAACAGCTATCCATAAGGTCTAAAAACAGGTGTTTATAAGAAATAATTGGCCGCCTTTATTGAGTTATAACACAATATTCTTTGCTTTTATAGCAATAGGATTTTAGGGGGTGGGGCTACTATTTCTCCTATAACACTGGTAATATCAATCATAGAATACTTTTGAAATATCTCATGCAATAGCAGAACCCTGCTTGACTTTGCAATACAAACATTTAAAAAATATATTGAATATGAAGAGAATTGTGAACGTTTAAAGTTCGTCCTTGTATGATTTTTCGTTATTTCACAAGATACAAGAATATAGGACAGACTGAAGCCAAAATCTTTCCTCTTACCCTGTCCTCTATACGCTATTTTGAAAAGGTAGGATAAGCCCACAAATTTCATACCGGGATAGTTCCATAACTGAGTGATTTTTAAGCCATTCAACGAAAAAACTATATTGATCCACTTCATAAGAGCTCTTTCTTAATGGCAATTAGTATTAGTACTAGTACCGGTATGTTCCTGACATCCTGTTCCCCTTCCAAGAATGTGTAGGCCTATAGATTATCACGTCACATTACTAGATCTCGATTCAACTTTTTCACTGCGTTTTATTTTGATATAATCAAGGTATGAAATGTCCTGGCTTATCGAACCTTTTTTTTTCTTTCTGGTGGGGGGGGGGGGGGTGGATTACGATAAATGAGTGTTTTTAGCTCTGTATGAGAAGATACTCTGCTCTTTGTACTTTGTAGCTTGAGTATCCCTCCCCACACCCCCTTATGTGTGGGCCTGGGTTATATAAAAAGACTCAGTTGTTGCAATCCTCACAGCGGCGAGAATCAGCCATGTGTTACTCTTTTTTTTGTGATACAAAGATGATGCTATTCTTCCCCTCTGCTATCCTCTGTTAAGCTCTCCTGCTTGTTCCATATCTCCTTCTTTGTTTTTTTTTATCTCTATCAAAAAGACAGAACTTACTTTGTCTTTCCCTTTGTGAAAAAGGTGCTTCTTTGGGGTTTCTTCTTCTTTTCTTCCCTCGCTATCCTCCTTCCTTTCCCTACTTCTTTTCTTTCTTTCCATTTTTACGTTCGTTATTGTAAATGACGGATTATTAATTTTTTTTGGCTGTAAATCATCTGCCCCTTTGTTCGGTTGATAATACTAACAATATACATTATTTCCTCTTTCACTACAGTTTTAAACAATGAACAACGATGGATGAGACTCCAGTTTCATTAAGACAAAAAACAGACTTGAAAAATAAAAATAAAAGTAACCAAAGGAACTGTATTATTCATGACACACTGGTTAGTTCTGAACTTGATGTGAGACCTTTAACTGAAGTTTCATGGCAAAAAATCAAACAGACTGTTGGACATAGGAATCTTGCCAGCAGTTGTGTGTCACGATTTGATGAGATATGTGACAGTCTTCCTTCTGATCCAGATTTCACACACGATGGCTTTCATCGACAATGTTATCAAAGATTTACGAATATCAAATCAAATCGGAAAAGAACATCGAGTCTTGAGAACTCTGAGCAAGATGTGAAACAGAGAAAGCGGCATCCTAGTGGGGAGAAAGTGTTGTTCCCATCAAATGAATGTATCATTTGTGAAAAAGGCACAAAATGGATAAAACGCAAAGGAATTTGTAAACGAGACCCATTAATAAAGTGTGTGACTAAAATTGCAGAAGAAAGTCTTAAGCAAGCTGCTAATTCAAGATGTGATGAACAAATGATAAGAAAGATTTCTGGAGAGGATTTAGTTGCCAAAGAAGCTCACTATCATGGAGAATGTCGCAAGAAATTCACTTTGGTCACCATGAAAAATGAAACAAGAGAAGATGAAAACAAATACAAAGATATCCAGCGAGCTCACGAAGAGGCTTTTATTGTTCTTGCTGACTTTATTGAAAATGAAATCATTAAGAATTCAACAATCCTAAGAATCACAATGCTGAAAGAAAGATATCAGCTCTATATGAAAGAAAACTTTCCAAATATTTACAATTCCAATTATTCGACCCAGAAACTGAAAGAAAAAATTGTGAAACATTTTGGAAATCGTGTGCACTTTTTTCAGCCGAAATTCAGAGCAGAGATCGTATATTCTGATGAGATATCAACAGCTAGAGCTGTTGAATTCGCATTCAAATCATCAGCCTCAGAGTTGAAAATTCTTGAAAATGCGGCTGTTATCTTGCGAAGTAAGATATTCGACATGCATAATGAGTATGGTGAGATTTCATGGCCTCCAACCAGAGAATACCTCCATTCTTTTCCTATTCCAAACCACCTCGTTGCATTCCTTCAAAAGTTACTCACTCCAACAAAAACAAAAGAATTATCTTCAAAATATGAACGGAAAATGCACTCCATCGCTCAAGACATTTGCTATTCAGTGACTAAAGGGGAATGGCTACTACCAAAGCAGTTACTTCTTGGAATGACTGTCCACCACCTTAGTGGTAGTGCACAACTTGTAACATTATTGAACAGACTTGGGCACAGCATATCTTACTCACGAGTTCTTGAATTGGAAACTAGCATTGCTGAAAAAATAGTTGTTTCTGACAATATATTACCATATGAAATGTTGAGTGTCCACAATCTTGTTACCCATTTCTGTTGGGACAATTTCGACATGAAGGAAGATACACCAACAGGCGAGGGATCTACCCATTCCACCCATGGAATAGCCATTCAAGAACATTCAGGGAAAAATGATGATATGCCAGATGAAGCTACATCTATTATTTTACCACACACGAAACGCCGATCAATTCATCAGGCCCTGGATAATTTAGCGCCATGTGTAATTTCCCAAAGGAATGAGCCTGACATTCAAATCACAAAAACGTCTGCAAACGAGACTGAATCATCTTCAACTTCAAAAAAACTTGACATACACCATGTTCTTTGGCTTCTTCATAGAGAGATTTTAAAAGAAAACACACTAGTTCCTGGGTGGCGTGGTTGGCTATCTCTTTCAACCTTGATTGATGCTCCAAAATACCCATCAACAATACAATATATGAGACCAATTCATTGTCCATCAACTTCAAATGCTACTATCCAGGAAGTGTTGAAAAGATCAAAAAAAGCAAGTCAAACATTGGGACAAGAGTACACAATCATCACGTTTGACTTAGCAATTGCAAAGAAGGCATATAACATCATATGGAGCAATCCTAATGTCTACAAAGATGTCTTCATTAGGCTTGGCTCTTTCCATATTATATGTGCATACTTCAATGCCATTGGGAAACTGTTAGAAGGCTCTGGCTTTGAAGAGATTGTGTTGGAGGCAGGGATGTGCGCCAGTGGATCATTAAATGGTGTGATGACAGGAAAGCACTATAATAGAGCTCTAAGAGTACACACTGCTTTTTTAGAAGCCATGGAAAGACTTCTGCTGAAGAGGTTTATCGCAAATAAATGTGCATCTGAAAACATGAAAAACGTCAAACACATTCTGAAGACCATGGAAATTACTCCAGGATCAGTGGAAAAAACTTTAGAAGATAGTGACATGCAAGTTTTCTTTCATGATTTTGAAATTGACAGATTGGCTGTACGAGAAGGGTCGTTGGGAATGACAGCCCAATTTTGGGTTCAGCACCTTGAAAGAGTATGGCTGGTGCTTCAGCTCATCAAAGCTCTGAAAGAAAACGATTTTGATTTGTACAAAAAGACACTGAATTCGATGACTGCATTGTTTTTCATGATGGATCATCAAAACTATGCGCGTTACTTATCAGTCTATGTAGCCAGTTTAGAAGAAATTGATTCTACGCACCCAGAAGCATCACGTCACCTGAAAGAATGTGCTCTCAGTGTCACCAGAAGTCAACACAAAGCATCGGGGACACCAGTGGACCAAACCATCGAGCAAACAATCAACAAACATGCCAAATCTGCAGGAGGACTAGTTGGCATAAGTCGCAACAAGCAGGCGTATGACAGATGGTGTCTAACAAGACATGAAAGAGCAAAGTATGCTGCAGCAATGTTTGGAATGACAGGAATGCAGGACAATGGATTAGATGAGAAAAGGGATTTACGTAAGACCGAGATAGACAGAGGGATGAAATGCGTTGAAAAAACCATGGAAGCTATATGCAACTTTATGAACCCCTTTGAAATATATGAGCATGACAACTTACTGTCACTATCTTCAGGCAAACAAGTACCACAAGAAATAGCCAAGGAAATTATTGAACTGGACAAGAATGGAATTGCTGAACATAATCATTTTGTTGAAGAAAGACTTTGCCAAAGAACGACTTCGATTCATGCACCAATAAAAAGGATGAAAATGAAGACATTTGCTGCGTTGAAGAGAACAGTAACCATAAAAAACAAAATGAATAAAGAAATTAAGATAACTGCACAGAGAAATGTATATGCTCAATTAATGATGCTGGCACAAGCACATGACATTGACCTTGAAAAACTTTTTGCTTTTCCATTAGGGCCAGTGCCTTGGCCATTTGCAACAGGTGACGGGATGTTAGCAAAAACAGACAAAGCTGTACTTCAACACAAGCTAGAGGAAAAGGTGCCTTCTCAATGCCTAGTCACAGAGGGCTGTGAAGACAATATCCACATTTTGGACGGCAATGTTTTGCTACATTCTCTTGTTTCCTTACCAGAAACCTTCGGTCAGCTAGCCAGAAAAGTTTTCAATTGCCTTCCAGGAGTCTCAAAGCTACATTTTGTAACTGATACATACAGAGAAAGGTCTATCAAATCTGCCGAACGTCTACGGCGTGGCACATCAGAGCCAATCAGCATCAAAGGCCCATTGTCAAAAGTTCCAAGAAATTTCCAGAAATTTCTAGCAAATGATGACAACAAGAGAACGCTTATAGCCCTTATTCTGAATGAATGGTCAACTGATGCATATGCCACTTCGTTGAAGAATAAAGAATTGTTTTTTGTCTCCGAAGAAGATTGTGTTGTGTTGACAAGTGAAGATGGGAAGACAACTGATATAAGACCTGTGCAAGAACTTCAGTCGACTCAAGAAGAGGCGGACACACGAATTATCCTGCATGCTAAGTATGTCAATGACAATTCAAAGCCACACAGAGTAATAGTTCGATCCACCGACACAGATGTGTTCATCCTACTCCTGCATTTCTCTTCAGAATTGAGTGACTGTACCGAGCTGAAGTTTGATACAGGAGTTGGCAATAAAAGACGTTTGATAGATATTCATGCACTCCGGCAATCTTTGGGAACCAACCTTGTCACAGCCCTATTAGGTTTCCATGCTTTCACCGGCTGTGACTCCACAAGTGCATTTGTTCGCCTCGGCAAATCAAAGCCATTCAAACTTGTAACTGAGAGAGAAGATTTCCAAAAGGTATTTCAAGAACTTGGAGAACAAGAAGATTTATCAGATAACACAAAAGAAAACTTGGAAAAAATTGTCTGCATGATGTATGGGTCATATAATACTTCAAAGATAAATCAACTCAGATTTCTGAAAGCCAAAGAGCGTTTCCATGCCAAAGGCACAATGCTCTTTTCAGAGAAAGACAGTGCTGATCTGGGTCTCCTTCCTCCATGCAGGTCATCATTGCTTCTTCACATACAACGTGTAAATTATCAGGCATTGGTGTGGAAACAGTCGATGAAAGCCATGCCAAATCTACCTCCAGCAGAGCATCATGGGTGGCATCTCAGAGATGGACAACTTCTCATCAATTGGGGTGACGAAATGTTTCCTCGTGAACTGGAGGAGGTTTTACAAAGTGATGACAATACAGACAACGAAAGTGACCTGGAAATGTCAGAATCTGGAGACATCTCAGATTCCTCAGAAAGTGAAGAGGACGAATAAACCTGCTTGTAAGATCCTAAAGCATTCATTCTAGAAACAATATTTCTTTGAAATTGTGTAATCCATAAAGCAACTTGTTTATCTATAAATTATAGAATGTTTAGAATCCGAAAACAAAGCTGAAATATATTGACAAGTGTGTGTGTGTGTGTGTATGTGTGTGTGTGTGTGCGTGTATGTGTGTGCATATGTGTGTGTGTGTGTGTGTGTGTGTGTGTGAGAGAGAGAGAGAGAGAGAGAGAGAGAGAGAGAGAGAGAGAGAG
>JBBPDF010549098.1:0-10253 GCA_037974715.1 Lomanotus vermiformis | reverse complement strand
CATCAGCATCATCATCATAATAATAATAATAATAATAATAATCATCATCATCATCATCATCATCATCATCATCATCATTATCTTCATCATCATCATCAAAGACCACACAGAAGATGGATTGGAAAGATGGCATCGTAAAGACAGAAAGTGAACAATGGATGAAGAAAGCAGAAGACAGCGAGTATTGGAGATAATCGGCGAAGGGCTACATTCAACAATGGATGGACACAGCCTGGAAGTAAAAGTAAGTAAAGTAAGATTACAATCTCTGATTCTTCTTGACTGTCGCACGGTAATTGTTATTGGTCCTAACTTTTCCAGTCCTTGTTCAGTTCCTTTCCGAACTTCAATAAGTTCTCGGCCAAAATACCACTGACTCTTTTAGACTGTTCAAAATATTGCACGCATTATTGCAAATAAATGAGGTTTTTTTCATAACTTCAAATCTTCACCTTCGCCCTGTCCCTTGACTCTCAAAGTCGTTTTTATTTAGACAAAGACTTCAGATTATAGTCTTTAATCACCACTTGCAGGGCATGGCCAGAAAACTATTCACGTACAAAACAAATACAGTCACTACGATCAATAGACTACTAATTGGCCAAATGAAAGATCATTTGCTCACCATTGAGACTCTTGATTGGGACAATGAGAAGATAAAATCTATTGACAAGGCTATCGTAATAAACTAGGTTAAGTGGCCTCCTAGAGTGGCGTTATGACTATTATTTTCTCAACGTTTGACAAGTTTAAGTGTCGCACATTTTGTGAATTCTAAGCGAGTCGGGATCAACCAGCGATGACTTCTCTCTTCTATGATTTGACTGAAAGCATTTGGGTACTTTCATTTTCTGACCGAGATGCTTCTGCAGCTTGCCTGATTTATGATGCAAATGACGCCCAATTTCTTCTGAGCTGGGCCATGGATCTGACTTCATTGAACGGTCGGGTTTTTTGGTTTCTTTTATTGGTGGCTTGTCAGTGGCTGTTTTATGAGGGGCCTACCATGAAATGCTCCTCGGTTTGGTCAAAATAGACTTTCATTGCCTGCTTTGAGGGAGTTTTTATATCTATCTCTCCTCTCATAATCTCCAAATAAGCACCATCGATGCTCTTTAATTTGAAGAGGAAGTCTTATTGTTTTTAATCATCGCTTTTTCATAGAAAAGGCCACCGTTGTGGTTGTGAGCTTATTCGAGGACCGCTGTATTTTTCCATGGTCATTGCCGCCTAATATGTCTTGCATCCAAGTCCAAGACCAATCAATAAACTCCATTCATTGAACACTTTCCATCAACGTTCCCTCCCGAACACTTTACGGTTGCCTCTTACCCGTCCCTCGTCTCTGTTACTTTTATCCTCCCTTTTTAAAAATTCAGTCATTCGTTATATTATCCTTGTTTTTTATTGACCATATTGCTTTGGAGTAACACCACCAGGCCAGTAAATGGAACAAAATATTTTTCGTAGACTGAATTCTAAATAAAATATTTTGAATATTTGGAAAAACAAAGCAAACAACAATAAAAATACCCACAAACTAAATATAAGAAACAAAACAATTAAAAGAGAAAAAACAAGCCCAAAACTCCCAAACAGACTAAAAAACCAAACAAGACTAAAATAAAGAATAAGAACAACAACAACAGCAACAACAAACAAACAAAATAAACATTTAACAAAATGTCAGTAACAAATGATAATCCTCCAAAACAGAAATAAAACAAATGACAAATAAAACAGCAAAAATAAACATTCGAACGAAAACCCCCCAACAAAACAACAAACCAAAACAACAAAAACGAAACAAAAATAAAACATCACAACCCCCCCCCCCCCCCTCCCCCAAACAAAACAAAATAAAACAAAAAGAAACAACAACAAACCCCCCAACCAAAACCCCCCCCCCCAAAAAAAAACCCCAAAAAAACAAAACAAAACAAAACAAAAACAAAACAAAAAAACAAAAACAAAAAAACAAAAACAAGAAAAACAAACAAACAAACAACACAAAACAACCCCACATAAAAGAAACTAAAACAACAACAACAAAAAAAAGATAATAAGCATTTAACAAAAAAAAAATAAAACAACAACAAAACAAACACAAAAACAACAAGAAAGAAAGAGCACCAAATCAGAAGAGACTGAATCAAACACGCCAATGAGAGTTTGTTAATGCATTATGTTTACTGGATCATATGACAATGTCAATGCATTATATATTGGATCAAGTGACAATGTCAAGTGTCAAAAAGATTGCAATGGTTAAAAAATAATACAAGAATAGTAACCAACTTTTCAATACACCATTCTTGGTTTCAGATAAATATAAGAGAGCAAAAGTATGACAGAATAAACAACACTGACGGCTATAAGTACATGTATCTTGGTATAGGTTTAACTGAGGCCTTCATGGAAGCAGAGGCATTGTAATTCTTTCTATATGTGAAATGATACTTTGAAAATAAAATAATTTCACCTAGTTGAAAAAAGAAAGCTTGATTTGAAACAAGGGTAATCAAGGAGAGGCATTATCACCTTACATGAAATACTGCACAATAAGAAGGAACTTCAACTTAAGGAAAAGAAATTTGTTTTTATGCAATAAGAATCAAGCAGACCCATTTAACAGGGTCACTAAAATGGTTTCTAAGACATTAAAATGGGAAATGGACAGTTTTAAAATAACCTTTTATGTAGTACATGTAATGTTATACAATATATAATAGGCGTGAGAAGATCAAGACTATTCCATTTACTGTAATATAATGTGCTTTCCAAATATGTATCATACACTTAGAAGGAGAAGGCTTGCTTATTAAAAATTGAGAGCTTAAAAGTATTTTACTTTTTAGAGGTGATTAAAAAAAAAGCCTTTATTCAACATCCTCCCTGCCTCTCACCCCCCACCCCCGAACAAAACACCCCTAACAGAACACCAGAACAAAAAACCCCACAAAAAAACCCAACAAAACAACAGCAACAACAAAACAAACAAAAAGAAAACAAAACAAAACCCAAAACAAAAAGAAAACAACTGCTAAATTCAAATGGAACTAAACTGCAAAAACCATGCCTAATTTGTTCCATTAAAACCCCCCAGAACAACTGTACCTTTTAGACTCAAAGCAATTTATTGAATTTAATAGATAAATAAATTATAAATAAATAAATATAGAAATATAGAAATAAACACATATATAATAAATAAATAATCGATAAAACTATAATATATAAAAAAATAAAATAAAAATATAGGGACGGAAGATTAAAAACGGTGATAAAAATTCATTGTTGCTTATAGGACGGATTAAAATAATTGAAAATATAATGGCATCAGACAAAAAATATGTACATTTACAAGCATACAATGATAAATAGAATCCTGTAGTGTTAATTCCGTGAATATATATTTCATAAGGTAATTATTTTTAAGTGTAAAAGTATCACAGAATAAAATCCTGAAATTGGTTTCATCAAAATGCTTGATCAAAGCATGAATCTTAAATGATATCCATTATAAAAATAACTTTTGTAATTGTATCACAGCTTTGCAAATTTGAAACTTTTATACAATTTCATGAAAAAATCATATATACATCAACATATAAAAATAATTTAAAAGGAAAGGAAGATCAAATATAAACAACATTGTAACAATTAAAATGGATAAATATTGCAATTAGTTCATTTCTTTTTCTTTTGTCCTCTGGATTGCTTTGGTGTTGATGGAGCTTTTCTTTCGGTGTCTACTTCAATTTGTGGTTCAGGGGGACTTTGCTGTAGCTCTTTGAGTAATTGATGTATTCGATTCTTTTCCATGTCCAATTTTATCAGGTCCTCCTTAGCCTTTGCGAGTTGTTGCTTAGTTTCCTGAGAAATAGTGGGTGCAGAAAACAAAGAAAACGATGATAAATTATTTCAAATTAATTATGATAAAAATTTTGCTTACATGAATTATGCTTCTGGAGTGCCTACTTAAACATTGTAGATCACTTTTACACTCAAGTAATACATTTATTACAAAATTGACAATAATAGGCTATGAGTAAAAAGCATTCCCTAAAGTATAACATAAAGTTTTTCTTGATAGATCAAAGGGACTGAGGGGGACAAAAGACATTGGAGATAGGCAGGTAATAAAAAAAAAATACTGAAAAATTTATGATTTAAAATTGTTACAAGTAGCAGGTATAATTTAAAAAAATGAAGAAATAGAAAGCAACTGAAAGGACAGATAAAAAAAGAGACTTTACCAAATGAATGAAAAACAACAACAACAAATCAACGAAAGCAATATGGAATCAGAATTTTATGCAATGTGACCAATAAAAGATATATATTTCAGGTACTTCTATATCCATGAGACAAAACTTTTTTTTGTATTAAGAACTATTAATATATGGAATCATTTTCATAATAAAAACTAAGAGAGCGCTCGACAAAGAGCATCACAATTTGATGTATAATGATGAATAATATGTATTATTCTATTTGAATGATATTGTGTATCATTCAAAGGTCAATGACCTAAGTGACCTCTTACTCATGACATATAATATGGTATGATAATTATTCAATAAGTGACAATTTCTTAATTTACCTCTAATTTTGTTTTGTGCATTCCTTGGTCTTTGCCTTTGCTAGAGTCAAGTAATTCCATTTCTGTTGTCACTTCCTCTTCCAAAAGATGAATTTGTTCACTCTTTTCAACAAGATTTTGGCTTAATTTAGCAAAGTCAGCACTGAGTTCATCAATTTGGTCCTGTAAACAACAAAATTATTATTAGAAATTGTTTAAATCCCAAAGCCTTTTTTGAAAAAAAAAAATGTTGGAGTATTTTTATAGGTAAATACTTTTTACAACTGCGTTCTTGAGAAGGAACAATCTTGAACCTGTTTGTCATGTCAGCTTCATCATTTGTGATGGTAAATGATAACTATATGGTTTTGACAAATTTTTCATCACCCTTCTCTGTGTGTTTCTCTGTCTGCCTTCTAACATTATCCATGAATAAATCAATGTTTATCCTTTTCTCCACTTACTTTCTTCTTTTCCCTAGATCAGTGTCTTTATAATATTAGACTTTTCATTTTTTTTTTTTTATGCTTAATGCTTTTGTTTGTTCTTCTGTCTTTATAGCAATTTCCTAACAGTCATCAGAAGAATCAAATTTCTGCAGCAGTTTATCACTTTTCATCAATTTTTCTTGTGGTCCATACAGAATTACTGGTTTCATATATGCCTTTAAGATTTTCATTTGAGTTTTTTTTTTATATACCTTGAACCTGCCATATTTTATTTAGCTGGATCATTCTTTGATTCCCCATGACATTTTTTTCTTTGATATCATCTGTACTTGCATGTTTACAGATCCAAGATATATGATTTGTAATATGCTCTAATTTGGTGTCATTTATTAAGATTTCTGGATCTTTGTTCTGATGGTCATTTCTTTAGTATAAACTTGCTATTTTCTCCCATTTCATTAACTCAGTAAAAACTTTTCTTATATTTTTGGAAGAAGAAGAGAGAAGTGTGGCACATCTTCTTTCAGTAATGTTGTGACTTCCAATCTGATGCTGATATATTCATTGTCAGGATCTCTCACGATTTGCGCCATGTAAAGACTGAACAGGCATAGAGACAAAATAGATGGTAGCATGTCTTAATATAAAGTCTGTAGTAGATGGTGTAAGTGTGAAAAGAAACTATAGGTAATGCAAAGTGTGAAAAGATATATAAAAAATTTGTTTTCATCTGGTTGACTTGGAATGTAAATTACATTTATTATGAAGGTTCCAAATTATCAGAGATATGAGCAGAGTGTTGAAGTGACATTGTCAAATTGACAGAAAATATGTAAGTCTTCCATTTTTATTGTATTACATGTATTATAAATTACATTATAACTTGGCTCAAATACATAATCATGTTAAATTCTCATGTGAGGCTTTATCAAATACATACATATAGTACTTAAACCATCCAAGTCTAAATGTCAATCAATATTTTTAACTGATTTAACACAAATAGTACAGATGAATAAGGATTGACACATTTAAATTATCTGTGATGAAAATTAAAATTGTAATATTTGTGATAAAATTAAATTATAAGATTTTTATTTATTCTGTTTCCTAAAGAGGGGAAGAGCTTAAAATAAATAATTTTCTGATATGATATGAATTTTCTTTACAAACGATAAATATTTTTGATGTTTGTTCTGAAAATCATATTTGCAGCCACAAACCTGGCTTTTGTCATTTGAATCCTCATCAACCCCATCAGGCTGCTTTTCATCCAGTGAGTTCTCAAATGTTTGGTATAGAGCTGTGCCCGTCATATTGGCCATGACAAAAGATGATGATGCCGGTCGACTACTCACTCCAGAACCTACAATCCATGGATTGAAAACAATAACATTATTATACTGAGCAAATGTGTGTGCACATCTATCAATAGATAATGGATGGCAAATTGTTTTTTCTTATATAAACCCACTTTCATGGTGAATTGAATGTGAAAATTAAGATGGATATTTCTAATCAATCTGAGGAAGTCATTATGTGATATTAAACTGATTTTATTATATTCTTCATACATGCAGTGTTTTACTAATGACACATTTTAGAGTTTGAAAATAGAAGAACATTAGCAAAACTGATGATTAAAGTAAACCTATGATAAGAAAATAATGCATACTACAGAAAGTAAATTGAAGCATCAGTAAGCAATGTACTAATATTTTCAATCTTGTACTCTTACAAATACATGGGCTCTTTATGATTTCAAAATGGTCAGTCGTAATGAGAAAGGGTGTTACCTGATGTGGAGAACTTGCTGCTCAGGGTAGCCAGTTGTGCCAAAGAACCTTGCTTGGATCCCTGTTCCTTGGCCTGATGGACCTTGTCTTCCAGATCACCCAGCATGTTTTGCAGTTTGTTGACAGATGAGAAATCATCACCCTTAGCCAACCTTGAACAATGAAATTAAGATGGCAGATTATTAAGTGTAAGAGCTTTTGAATAAAGTGTCTGTTACAACATTAATCTATATATAACACCTTACCATAAAAGTATTACTGAGAAAAAAAAATCTTAAGACAAAGAAATTATTAAATCTAGCATACTAGATCTAGACAAATTATAAAAGCCCCATAGAAAATATTTACAAATATAGAGGGAAGAATTTAATAAAGAAAAATAAGAAATGTAAGAAAGAAAAATGTATGACTCCATTGAGAAGTGGATTGGCATGGTAGTAAGAACACTCTGCTTGCCTCGGCGAGATGATTTGGTGTAACTGTCCCGGGTTCAATTCTCAGTGGAACCACAAATTTTTCTTTCTTATATTTCTCATTTTTCTTTATTAAATTCTTCCCTCTGTATTTGCAAATATTTTCTATGTGGCTTTTATAATTTGTCTAGATGTAGTGTGTTAGATCTAATAATTTCTTTGCCTTATAATTCAGCCTCTTGCCTCATACTTGTGTCTATGAAAAAAAATCTTAATATGTTTTTTATGTGATATGTTACATTTCTGACTTCTTTTACATTCCCACCCACTCTTATTTCAATACTCTTAAAATTTAGAACAGTAGTCACATCACTAAAATTGTTTAATTTTCATTTACCTCTGAGCCATTCTTTCTTTTGTCAATTGTGCACCATCTCGTACAGTGCTTGGTCTCAATTTGACCCCAAGCAATTCCTCCATTACTTCAGACTTCGCCTCATCACTGGGACTAGAATCAAATATTGCCTGAAGCATCTGGCTGGCTGTCTTAGGATCAATGTGAGATGGAGGTTTGTCAGGCTCTGATCTTCGTGCTTTGGAGAAGAACATCTCATCACAAACCACAGACAAAGCACGTTGATATTCCCGCATAAAGTCAGGGTTGGTATCATCTCGAAGATCACCTTAAATATAAATGTGGAAATGATGGTTAAAAAAAAAAAAAAATTAAATTCAGCAACACTCACCCCCACTCCCTGCCCTCTTAGGGAAACATTATAAATCACCATTATAAGGATATAAGTTATCCAAGAGCTCTTCTTCCTCTTCTTTATAAAAACTAAAAAACTTGATCACTAAGTGTTCTTGTCAACATGCTGAATAATAACTAGGCTACTATATAATACATATTGTACATATATTTGCATGTTAACGTTGTACATTCAAGTTTCTGTTTAATATCTTCAGTATCTTTACTGTATTTTACATTGATTGATAGTTTATTCAATAATCTGAAAGTAATAGGGAATTGTGAATACAAATGGCTATCTACACTTATAGATGGTAATGTAAATATTTGAGCACCAGATCTGGTATGAATATTTTTCATTTGGAATTCTTCATTTGGTAATACAGTATTCACTGTCTAATAACCCGCTGCCTAAAAGCCCACTTTGCTTAATAACCCACTGTTTCGGTGAAACAGTTTTTCCTTCTATTTAAAATACCCCTCTAATAACCCGCACTTAGACCAAACCTTCGCCTAATAACCTGGTATTTTTCATTAGGCCCATAATAAACAATGATGATGAGGAAGAATCTTTAAACACAATGCAGCCATCCCATTCATAACACTTTGTAGCAAATCATTTGCGCATCAATGTCAAGACTCTTAAAATCACGCTACTAACAAAGGCAATAAAAGAACAGACATCCAAACCAATTGTCTCACAATAGACACACACCTTGGTCATCTGGTCAACCAAACTACAGCACAGGCCCCGCTCTGCCTTGGAGAACAAAAGAGTAATGAAATGCCACCCTCTCCTGCATAGAGTGGGCCAATGGTCTAGTTATTGAGCAACGTTTAGTGGGGCCTAAACATTCCCATACTGCCCTATTATGAAAGATTATACCATAGAAGGGGCAGCCAGCTATCAAGTGGGAGGGACAAAGAGGAACACCCATTGGTGACCTGTCATTGTATAAACCGTTGATTGGCTGTTTTTGCAGCCAATCATCGTTTAGTTTATCACTGGACACCCTACACAAAGGTTGATCACTTTTCAATACATGCACTTTACAATCAATTACTAGTGCATAATCTACATACATACTTTGTTACCCCACTTGCTTGTACGTCTAATAACTCACTCTGTCTTAAAGTCCATTTTCTTTATCACCCGAATGGCGGGTTATTAGAAGGAGACTACTGTACTGCTTGGCCATTAATTGTATTACATGTACTACTTTTTAGATCTGAACTTCCACAGCTCTCTTGGTTTTTAGTTATAGGCCTGAAGCTTTTTATTATTAATGTAATTATTTATCATGTTGTTTATATATTCAGCATAAACTGATCTACATGCTTGTTGAGCTTGACTTTCTGTTTTTTTATTCATGTTTCTAATTCATTCAGAATTACTGCTTTACCTTTTATAAGACCATATTTTCTTTTTGCATGCTAAACATTTAGTTCGTCTGTTGAATCAAGATTGTTGGAACTGGTTTAAAGTTTGTTTTGATGGCAAATTTTTTATGATTTTTGTAAGGTTTTCTTTCATGTTATTTCCCATCCCATTTATGTCACTGCTTGTATTGGAAGATTTAAAAAATGATTTTCCAAAGTAGGAGACTTCTTTCTTCATGTTTTCAGGATCACTTTTATTCCAAAGTAAGGCTTGATTGTCTTCCTGTCTGGATGTAGTTTTAATATAATTAGTACCATATCATGATCACTTAAGCCTGGAACTACATTGTTATCTTCCACTATACCTAGGTTGCTTATTATAAATACATCTAATACAGTATATTACATTCCCTTGTGCTAGCCTTAACAATTTCATTTAATTCTAGTTCATGAACAACGTCTAAGAATTTAGAATTTATAGCCATGGGATACTCATGGTTTTTTTTTACAGCTTCCTTTTCCCAGTCTATGTCAGGTAATTATAGGTCTCTACCAATCCAGAATAAAGCTTTTTAATTTTTCTTGGTAATTTCCTGTATTTTTGGAATAAGAGGACATATACCTGAACGTTTTTCAAATGTACATACATGTAGTTTCAATATTTTCCCTTGAATTTTATCTGGACCAGTAGTTCTATAGTTCCTTAATATTTAGTAGTAATTTAAGCACTCCATTTTTAGTGACAGTTTTTGGACTCATTTTGGGGTTACCTCTTTTTCTTTAATTTTGATTTGAAGAAATGTAGTGTTTGAAGAAAATTCCAGGTTATCTTTAAGTGTCTTTGATTGAATATTATGGATTTCTACTGATGGCATTAATACT
>JBBPDF010547998.1:0-10257 GCA_037974715.1 Lomanotus vermiformis | reverse complement strand
AGAACAAAGTCACAAATGTAATGGCAAGGTGAACGTTACAAATCATTAGACACACTCATGCATGCATGACACAACAAACAAATGTGCAGGTTAAGCAAGCTGCATGTGTAAGGCGGCGCCATCCAATTTTCTTCATGACCACAAGTTGATGAAAACAAATGTGCACGCAAGATGAATGTGTAGCGTGGTGCCGTCCAATTTGAGTCATAAGCACAAAGAGATGAACATGTTAAGTAGAATACAAAGGAAAAAAACAAAAAACACTAGTGTACAAATAAAATGTAAGCAAAGAAAAAAAATAACAGCAAAGAAAAATCCAATACCCCAAAACAAAACAAACCATCTACATCTAACCCTTTACAAAAAAAAAAAAAAAGACAAAAAAAAAAAAAGACAAAAACCAAAAATAAGCTAAGCATTACCATCCCCTACCTCTTCTAAAATGAAAAAAAAAAAAATCAAGCCTACTCAGGCACACACAGATACAACAAAAAAACATGTACATTAATCAAGCTGGCTGTGTAAGGTGGCACCACCCAGCTTACTTCAAGACCACAACAGGACAATTGCGCCCATAAGCACGACAGAATTACAAGATAATCTTGATAAACGTTTTAGATACTTTTTTAAGTATACAATAACAAAGAAAAAAGAAAGAGGAAAAACCAAATACCCGAAAAACAAAACACCCACTCCACAAAAAACCCACAAAAAACAAAAAAAAACAAAACAAAACAAATAAAAACAAAACTTCTACTCCAAAAAAAGGAAAAAGACTTTAAACAACATTAACAACATTGCTAAATTCTAACACACCAACTTGCTTCAAGACCCCAGTGGGACAAACATACACACAATACAAGACAACACAAGTAAGCAAAAAAGCATGTTAAGCAAGTTGGAGATGTAAGGTGGCACCACTAACTTGCTTCAAGAACCCGTTGGGACTAACACTAACATACACATAACACATGTAAGCAAACAAGCATGTGAAGCAAGCTGGATGTGAAACATGGCACTGCCAAACTTGCTTCAAGACCACAACAGGCCAAACACACTAACAAACACAAGACTACATAAGTGAACAGACAAGCATGTTAAGCAAGCTGGACATGTAAGTGCACACTGTCCAACCTGTTTCAATTCAAGACTACAACGGGAAAAGATGATACGAATGTGTCTGACATACTGCACAAACCCTAAAGGGATAAACACACAATTATAAGATGACACAAACATGAAAATTAACCATCCACTCCCCACAACAACAAAAACACCTCCAACCCAATAAAGGAATAAGACAGGATAAACAAGCTGGATATGTAAGATTGCACCTCCAACTTGCTTTGAGACCACAGAAAGACAAACATACACAGAACACAAGACAACACGAGTCACAAGTAAGCAGTAAAGCATGTTAAGCAAGCTGGATGTGTAAAATGACACTGCCAACTTCCTTCAAGACCACAACACACTCACAAACACAAGTAAACAAACAATCTCCTTAAGCAAGCTGGACGTTTAAGTAAGGACTGCCCAACTTGCTTCAAGTCAAACAACGTGTCACAAAAAAAAAAAACCAATGCGTGTTCAACATGCCCCATAAACACAAAGGGATAGACAAACTAATCTACACAAGATGATACAAACAAACACAACATGCCATTAGGCATTGGCCAACTTACTTCAATACTACAATAAGGGAAAACAATATAAATGTGTCCAACATACTTCATAACCACAAAGGTATAAACGCACTCACAAAAATAAGATAACTCAAACATGAACATTAAGTACGCTGCCAAATTTGCATCAAGACCACGAGACAAAATGACAGAAACGTCCATGTTAAGCAAAATGAATGTGTAAGGTGGCAATATCCAACTGGCTTCATGAGCACAAACATACACACAACACAAGACAACACAAATAAGAAAACAAGCATATTAAGCAAGCTGGATGTGAAACATGGCAGTGCCAATCTTGCTTCAGGACCACAACGGGACAAACACACAAACATACACAAAACTATACAAGTAAAAAAACAAGCATGTTTAGCAAGCTGGACATGTAAATGGGCACTGTCCAACTTGCTTCAATTCAAGACTACAACGGGACAAACACACTAACATACACAAGACCACATAAGTGAACAGACAAGCATGTTTAGCAAGCTGGACATGTAAGTGCGCACTGTCCAACTTGCTTCAATTCAAGACTACAACGGGACAAGACGACTTGAATGTGTTCGACATACTGCAGAAAACCTAAAGGGATAAACACACTCACAAACATAAGATGACACAAACATGAAAGTTAAAAAAGTTGGATGCAAAAGGTGGCGCCATCCAACTGAAACAAACGTGTACATTCAGCATGATGAATGTGTTAAATGGCACCATCCATCTGGCTTCATGAACACAAAGGACAAACATGCACACAATAACTAAATAAACCCATTAAACAAAAAGATATACAAAAAATAAAATAAAAACATGAGGCACAAAGACAAGCAGAATCTGAATAAATGTTTTAACCAAGTGTGCAAATAAAAAAAAATAACCATAGAAAAAGAATATGAATAGAGCATTTTTATTCAAAAATCCTGGATTGAGCTGGATTGATTATAATCATCATTAAATTTTTTATTTTTTTTTAAATATGAAAATAACTCGACGACGGCCTGCCATGATTGTATGGTGTACTAAGTACACATGATTCACAAGTGAACTGCTTGGTTCGTAATACAGCTTGATTAGTACTGCCTGGCGAAAAAAGCAATGATTGATTCCAACCAAGCAACTACTGATATCAGTTAGTTGTCAGACAATAATAAACAAAGTCTTTAAAGGCCATTGTCGCAGCTTTTGCGGAAAACTAAGGGGATTAGAGAATCACAATGATCGATGTCGAAGGGCCTACGGCACCTCCATCACTGGTGACTGATCGAGCTTGCTGATAAGTGCAGCATTAGATCTTAACTCATGATCGGTGTCAAGCATACATATATACAATTTTAAGACACCCACACGTAGCTTACAATATTACACACAATAAAGTCACAAATGCAACCGCTAAGTGAACATTACAACCCATTAGACACACTCATGCATGCATGACACTACAAACAAATGTGCAGGTTAAGCAAGCTTCACATGTAAGGTGGCAAAATCTAATTTCAACATGACCACATCAAAATCCTGAACTTGATGAACACAAGATGACAAAAACAAACATGCATGTTAAACAAGCTGAATGGGTGGTGCCATCCAGCTTGCATCATAAGCATTCAGGTACAAACATGCCCATAAATCCGAGAAGACATTAGCAAAATGACATGCTAAGTAAAATACAAATGTAAAAAAAAATTTTTTTTTATCTCAATAAATGCTTTAAGCAGGTGTACAGATAAAAAAAACCCAAAAAAAACAACCCCAAAGAAAAACCCAATACCCCTAAACAAAACAAATCAACCACATTAACACCTTACAAAGAAGCAAAACAAAAACAAAAAAAGAAAAAGCAGAAAAACAGCTCTCATCCAAAATATAAAAGAAAACAAAACACAATTCCACCTCCCCTCGCCCCTCTCATCCTGCTTCCCCGCTCCCCATCGCCCCCTAAAAAATGTTAAAAAGAAGACAAATACAAAAATAAGCTTCACAATACCATTACCCGCCCCCCAACCTTGCCTAAAAAGAAAAACAAAAAATCAAGCATACTCAGTCAGACACAGGTACAACAAACATGCACATTTATCAAGCTGGCTGTGTAGGCTGGTGCCATCCAACTTATTTAAAGATTACCACAGGACAGACATGCCCATAAACACAAGACAGTATAAATAAAAGATAATCTTGATAAATAGTTTAACAAAGAGTACAAACTTAAAAAGAAAAAACAAACAAAAAAGAAAAACCAAAGACCTAAAAATAAAACATCCATTCCCCAATACAACAAAAAAATCGACAGGTGCAACTTGCTTCGACACCACAGTAAGACAAACATACACACAACACAAGACAACACGAGTCACAAGTAAGCAAACAAGCATGTTAAGCAAGCTGGATGTGTAAAATGGCACTGTCCAACTTCCTTCAAGACCACAACAGGACAAACACACTCACAAACACAAGTAAACAAACAATCAAGTTGAGCAAGCTGGACCGCCCAACTTGCTTCAAGTCAAACAATGAGTCAAAATGACAAAAAACGAATGTGTGTTCAACATGCCTCATAAACACAAAGAGATAGCCAAACTCATCTACACAAGATGATACAAACAAACAAAAACAATATACGAGGGAAAACAAAACAAATGTGTCCAACATACTTCATAAACCACTTAGGAATAAACACACTCACAAAAATAAGACAACTCAAACATAAACATTAAGTAGGCTGCATCAAGACCACGACGGGACAAAATGACAGAAACGTGCATGTTAAGCAAATTGAATGTGTAAGGTGGCAACATCCAACTGGCTTCATGAGCACAAAGTGACAAAAGGAAAACTTGCACATATTAACAAGATGATCACATTAAAAAAGGATAAACAGAAAAAAATAAAATAAATACATAGGGCAAAAAGACAAGCTGAATAAATGTTTTAATCATGTACACAAATAAAAAATACCTCAGAAAAAGTAAACAAAGAAAAATCTAATACCTAATAAAAAAAAAATTTTTTAAATCCACATTCCCCTCCTTACACTGGCGCACATCATTCTAGATAACCTGTTACTCTCTATGTTTACAGGAATACTCCCCCTCCAAAGATCCATAACACTCTACACAGCTACTTAAGACACCTCAATAATCCTTGCATACCCTTTAAATTGGCATTCACTGCCTAAGAGTCTAAAAACAAAAAGAGAAGGAGATGGCAGGTAGAGGATGAAAATTAGATGAAGTGGAAGGAGGCGGAAGAGTGCATGAAGAGGAGGAGGACGGGAAGAGGAGGAAGAGAAAAGGGGAAAGAGGAAGAGTAGAGGAGGAAGAGTAGGAGAAGGAGAAAAAAGAAGTAGAAGTCTAACTCACTCCGGCCTAATGCCACACATGATGCGGCAATCTCGACCTGTTGCCAGTGACGGATGTCGCAGGCCCTGATTCAACTTTTGCGGTCCTGTAAACCCCTTATATTTTTCTCAAAAGCTGCAAACTACACCATGAAACTCTTCATTTACTGTTTCCTGACAAGAGACTGGTATTGGTAGTTGCCTGGCCGGAAATGAGGGGTATTACTAACTAAGCCGTTCACTCGCGAATCTTGTGTATTTTATATACTGTATAATCATTGCAGGTCCTCATCGTTGTATTCCCAAACTCTATTATGAATCTTATGATTATTTTATAAAATGCAAACAAGGATTTTTTAAATAAAAATGCTTGAATTTTGAATCATGTGAAATTAGGCATGAAAAAAAATGTAGGCAAATGCTACAAAATATTTTTTTAAAATGTGTTGGAGTTATTCTAATGATATTTATTTTAATCAAATATATGTCCTTTGTCACATCAGCATACATACAACACAAGACAACATAAGTAAGCAAACAAGTGTATTAAGCAAGCTGGACATATAAGTTAGGACTGCCCAACTTGCTTCAAGACCACAACGGGACAAAACGACACATCAAGCTTCATGTGTAAGGTGACGCCATCCAACTTGCATCATAAGCACAAAGGGACAAACACGCTAATAAATACAAGACAACACAAATAAAACAACAAACTAAGTAAAATACAAAAGAATAAAAATAAGCATGTCATGATCTCATTAAATGTTCAATACAAATGTACAAATAAAAAATAAGCAAAGAAAAAAAACAACAAAGAGAAACCCAATACTCCAAAATAAAACAAACCATCTACACAACCCCTTACAAAAACAAACCCAGCTCCTTTCCAAATTAAAGAAGACAAAAAACAAACACCTCTCCCTCTATCTCCGTAAAAAAAATGTTTAAAAAACGGAAGAGAACCAATGAAAAAGACAAAGCAAACAAACAAAACAAAAAAAAATGAACAAAACATTACCATCCCCTCCCCATCGCCTAAGAAGAAAAAGAAAATAAAGTGTAAACTCATGCATACGCATACACACAACAAACAAACAAGATGCATATTAATCAAGCTAGCTGTGTAGGATGGTGCCGCCCAACTTGCTTGAAGACCACAACAGGACACACACGCCCACAAACACAAGATAGTAAAAAAAGATTATCTTGATGAAAATTTTAATAAATTTTACAATAAAAAAAGAAAGAAAAAGAAAAAAGAACAAAAGGAAAACAAAATACCCCAAACTAAACATCCACTACCCACAAAAAAAAATTACAAAACAACTAAAATTAACACCTGAAATCTAGAAAAGGAATAAGACGTGTAAAACAAGCTGGATAGGTAAGTAAGGTGGCATCGCCATCTGGCCTCAAGACCACAGTGGGACAAACACACACACAATACAAGTATAGGCAAACAAACATGTTAAGCAAGATGGATATGTACCATGGCACCGTCAACTTGCTTCAAGATCACAGTAGGACAAACATACACCCAACACAAGACAACACAAGTTATTCCTTCAATATATGGTTAACTTTTTTATACACTGGATAAAATATTCTATTTATCTTTTTGCGTCATTTTTATTATTTTTTTTCCTGTATATTCATCTTTTTTTTAATTGATTATGGATATAATAATATGTAAAGTGGCATCGCCAACTTGTCTAAAGACCACAGTGAAACACAGCACAAGATAAGTGTAAGCAAACATTTCAAACAAGCATGTTGAGCAAGCTGGATATGTACAGTGGCATCGCCAACTTGCTTCAAGATCCCAGTAGGACAACTACACCCAACATAAGACAACACAAGTAAGTAAACAAGTATAATAAGCAAGCTGGATGTGGAAGATGGCACTGTCCAACTTCCTTCATGATCACAACGGGACAAAGACTCATAAACACACGACAGCACAAGTAAGCAAACAAGCACGTTAAGAAAACTAGATGTAGTTGGCGGCGCTGCCCAACTTGCATCAAGACCACAATGAAAGAAAATGACACAAACGTGCACATTAAACAAGATGAATGTGTAAGGTGAAACCATCCAACTTGCTTCATGAACACAAATCGACAAACATACATAATTATAAGATGAACACAGATAGATCTATTAGTATGTATTAGTAAAAAAAAAAAAAAACCCATTATAAACAGAGAAAATCAAATTCAAATAAAAAATGACACAAAAAGACAAAAGACTATTTTATCAAGTGTAGAAAAAAAAATTAACTATAGAAAAAACAACGTTCCTCTCAGTCGTGTCAGGAGAAGCTTAGTAAAGAACAACAACTAGATCTAGAATCAAGAATCTTATTATATATATATATAGAATCTATATTATATTATATGGAACAATCTGCCAGTCAGTGTGTACAGTGTTTAGTAAAGTATAGTAAAGATACAGGAGATTTTGAACAGAATCTTAAATGTACACAATATTAACACGTTTAAAATGACTAGCTAGATCTAGATCTAGTTTCTAGAAGTTAGCTTTTGGTGCAATGACAACAATACTCAGTTGAACTGAGTCTACCAGCCATATAATCTAGTAGATATACTTATACTTATTTATAATATGAAGAAGAAAACTTACTTCAGGCTAAGGTAAGGGATAATGAAGGATGAAACAGAGCCTTGGCGTTTCATCATTGTCCAGTTTCTTCTTCATCGTTACATCGTCAAAATGTTGCATATTATTTAGATCTACAAATATGAATTCTGCATATTATAGCCAGAACACGGTCCACAGGTGATAGGATTGAATTGGACCTTTCATAGTAATGCGCGGTCTTACTCCTTGTTTTCATACAGTATACATTAGTATACATGATATTCAAGATGGCGGACGGATGACCAAATACGAAGTGTTTCCGTCATAGAATTATGGTTTCCGTAGGCCTTTTAAATTGTTATGGAAGCGAAATCATTGCCGGCAAACTTAACTTACAGGCCTGTAGAAGTAAAAGTGATTATATAATAACTTAATTAATCCCCAGGAGGCCCTGACGCTTCCCAACGACAGAAATAAGGTTGGGGAATTCATGCTGTCTTCTTTTTTTAGCTACCACAGCAAATGATCTTCGAGTCATTATTCCTGCCGTGCTTCATTCTTTTTTTGTAGCCTTACACTTACAAAAAAGGTTTATAACAAATTGACATATAAGAATTCAGTGCACAAAGAAACTTATTTGAGAACTCTGCCTATCACTATCATCATTAGAACATGGGTTTCATTCGAAAATAGCTGAAGAATTTGTCATGTCTTCCAACAATTGTGGGTGTAGGCCTACATGATGGAATTCACCGGGACTCTCACTATTGGTTGAATACCATGTTTTAGCACATTGTCGTTGTCTCTTCTATCTCCTCCTCAACCATAACAAAAACAACTGCTTTCTTCTGGTAGACGCCACGCCTGATGATAGAATGTCGTGGAAATTGTCCTTTGTTAACGTGGTCGGTTTTTACCACGGACGACACGGACGATTTCAGTTGTCGTGTCGTCCGTCCACATGGTCTTAGAACACACAATGTTGCTTGCTGTCAAATGTAATCTTAGTAAGCACCGCTTTCATTCAAGAAGAATCCATTTTCAGAAAAGGACTAAAATGATTTTGTTTATGCGTATCAAAACGAAGATAACTATAAAACAATAGGTAGTCACAGCTTATACAACATTGCATTTTCAGTACACTGTAATCAGTGATTGTACATTGCATTAGAGCTCAAATCTGTTTGGATGTATCTAGTAGAATAAATTGTAAACAAGGTGGAGCTTAGATCTAGTTCTTTGTATTTTTCTTACGTAGTGTTACTTTCAAGCACAGTATCTTGATCCTCAGTATCTTGATCCTATACTCAAAATTACTTTCCGTCTTTGACTTTCTTATTATGGTGTGAGGTGATTGTGGATTTGTAGTTAATTGTAAACCATTTCTTCATTCTCCCATAACTTATCATTCACAGTTTTTGCGCATATCACATTTTCTGGAAGACTGTTCCAAAGTTGAACCTCTCATATTTAAATGCATTTTCCATCCGTCTTATTGAGATCTTTGTATAAATAACTTTTTACTGTTGCCCCTCGTTCCTTTTTGTGTGGAAATGTTTGACGCCATGTTTATGAAATTCTCAACTATTTAAAAAAAAGGGGATCGTACGAAACCTGGAAACTATCGGCCTGTTAGTCTAATTTCGATTGTGTTTAAAATAATGGAGCAGTTCATAAGAGAAGCTATCCTTGCACACTTAAATACTAATGATCTAACTTTTGAGGGGCAAATCATGCATGACGAATCTTCTGGAAACATTGGATAATTGGATCCAGATAATTGAAGAAGGTGAACCCGTGGATGCAGTTTATTTGGACTTTAGGGAAGGCTTTTGACACAGTTCCCCATAATCGTCTTTTACTAAAGCTTAAATGCTATGACATGGACCCTAAGCTTGTCGCTTGGGTCGGAGACTTCTTAGCAGAGAGACAACAAAGAGTAGTAGTTAATGGGGAAATGTCACAATGGCAGGATGTCATAAGTGGAATTCCGCAGGGAAGTGTATTGGGACCAGTATTATTCCTGATTTATATAAATGATCTGCCAAGCTGCATTGAATCAACTTGCAAAATCTTTGCGGATGATACAAAAATTTTCAATCACACAAGAAACCACCGCATTTTGCAGGAAGATATAAAACATTTACAAGAATGGTCCGATAAATGGCAAATTCAATTTAACATTGACAAGTGTGCTGTTATGCACATGGGGAAGAATAATCCGAATGAACACTATTTTATGAAGATTAATGGAGTTGACCAACAATTAAATAGTTCAGTTGTAGAGAAAGATCTGGGAGTACATGTTGATAATAAATTGCTCTTCAGAAATCATATCAATTTAATTACCCAAAAAGCAAACAAGATTTTAGGTATTATTAAAAGGCACTTCAAACATCTTGACATAAAATCATTTTTACTTTTATATAAAGCACTTGTTCGATCACAGCTGGAATATGGTAATGTGGTATGGCATCCATTATATCAAGAAGACAAAGACAAGTTAGAAAAAGTTCAAAGAAGAGCAACAAAATGTATTTCGAAATTTAAAGACCTGAAATATTCTGATAGACTGAAGAAGCTTCATCTCCCAACCTTAGAATTTCGCAGACTAAGAGGTGACTTGATCCAGAC
>JBBPDF010546893.1:0-10259 GCA_037974715.1 Lomanotus vermiformis | reverse complement strand
GTAGGGAAAGAAGGAGAGAGAGAGAGAGAGAGAGAGAGAGAGAAAGAGAGAGAGAGAGAGACAGAGACAGATAGACAGATGGATAGATAAATAGATAGATAGATAGAGAGAGAGAGAGATAGATAGATAGAGACAGACAGACAGACAGACAGACAGAGACAGACAGACAGACAGACAGACAGAGACGGACAGAGACAGACGGAGAGACTATCCCACATCTTCGTACTTCACTTTTTGTCGGTGTTTTCGAAAACTGCTTTTCGTGTGCAGTATATTTGGGTATCGATATGGAGATGAAATATGTGAACGTGAGTTAGGCTTGTTGCAGGCTTAGCCATATGGCTACGAATTTGAATGGCAGTTTGTCTAATTTCACACAAATTCGACAAAATTGTGCAAGAATGTCAACTTTTTATAAGCACGATGATTTAAAATAGACATTTTGGCCATTTCGCCATAACATGGTTAAATAGTACTTGACTACGCACTTCAAGTATGATTATTGTATAAGTAATCGTGTAGACCAACATCATGGATGAATGAATCATCACGAGGACTATTCGCAAAATGTTATCAAAACTCGCTGGATCTAGATAAAGATAATCTGGAATATAGAACACTGATAAGTGATTGTATCTAGAGACTATAAAAACTGCATGGCATGCCATAATCTACTCCTAGCTTTATGTGGTACTGGGCCTATGCGAGGTCATATTATATAGTCCTGCTTTCGTAGACTAGCCTAGTCTCAGGCAGTAATGCCAGGTTGGCGGATTTTCCGCCAAAATGGCGGATTTTCAACATCGCTTGGCGGAGAAAAATAGCTATGACAAAGAGAAATTCTGGGTCGAGGTTGCTGACCACACAGATGCTGCTGAGGAACATGATTTCTCAGAGTTGGGGAACTTTATGCTAGGCCTCCTTTCATTACCCTTCAGCAATAGAATAGCCGTAGAAAGAGTTTTCTCTCAAATGAAACTCATCAAAACCAACCAGAGAAACCGCATGGGACAGTTGTTCCTTGAAAATGTCTTACACATTCGCTCCTATATGAGCCGCCATGGAATTTGTTGTGAGCAGTTTAAACCAACTGAAAACATGCTATTGACATTCACCAATGACTTTTTATGGGTCGACTACACAAAGGAACTCGGAGACTGAAGTGGACACTGTGATGGACATGGAATTGAGGGAAATCAACCCTCAATCCTCAGGTCTCTAAAGAGACAAAACAGCCTTGTGTATAGATGTATAAAGATGTAAATAGGTCAGTACCACTTATCTACTATTTACACTCGATAATTAGTATATCTTTAAGAATTTGTGTGTGTTTACATGTAGACAAGGGAAAGGGGGTGGGGGGGGGAATAATGGCGGATTTTTAGTGAAATGCTCCTTGGTCCAAAAATAGATTTGGCGGATTTTGGCGGATTTTTGATGTGGATTTGGCTGGAAAATTTTCTAAGCACCTGGCAACACTGGTCTCAGGCCTAGCCCTACCTGTGACAAAAGTGCTGCTATAAAACCAAGTGCAGAGAAGAGAGCGTCTAGACGGCAAGGAAGTCCCAAGTATCTCTAGGCCTAGATTGTAGTGTGTAGGCCAGCAGTAACAGTAACAGGGTAATTTGTTCTATCGTTATCTCTATGGGATAAAAGTGTTGTCTGCTGGACTTGTCATAAAAATGGCATCGGCGTCTGAACATTTTTTCGAGGGTACTGAAAAACTAATGGAAATTTGGTTTTCTTCTTCCCAAAACGATGAAACATGCGATCTGAGGAAGATACCGAGGTAAGGACAAGATTCTATGGTACACTGTAACTATAACTGTAGGCTGTAGGTCAATGCCTCAGATTCGGTTGTACTTAAAATGTGATGTAAACAACGTGTTTATTTATGCAAGAAGAGAAGACCGGCAATTAGAGATCTAGATGAGGATGAGGCCCTATTCAATGCTGTTCTTTCTTTTCTGCTTACAAGTGTGCTTTGACATCATGTAAATATAGAACCTAGATTTAGGTGCAGATCTAGATATAGATTTAGATCTAGATCTAGATTCCTCGATCTAAGTAAGTAAGGGTGCTTTGGAATGAGAGGTTGGATCTCAAGCTCTAGATCTAGATCTAGAAAATCTAGATCTTGTCAAGAAAACCCAGTGTTGTGTGATGTCCTCCAATTTGTCATTTAATAAAATATAATGATTTGCATGATTTTTTCAGTGGGCTTGGTAGTTATCATTAGATTTTATTCTCACAGGTGAGGAAATATAAAAGCTTTCACAAGATGAGAAGTAATCATATTGTGGGATATTTTATTGTAGCAGGATGACCTCTTGCCTCACTTAGAAGTGTTGTTCCGGAATTTTGACTTGACTTGATTCAGTGTTTGAGGCCTTGTGATGGCCTGTTCACTGATCCACTAAATATAATATATAGATCTATATGAACAAAGTGTCTCCGTGTCTCAACCGTTGAGATACGAATTAAAAACACTCCATGTGTCAACGGCTTTTCATCCGCTGATCCCCTCTGGGCTTTGGACATATCGTACTGTGCAGGATTGCTTTTATAAGATCCATGCTAGGTTTAGATAATCTAGATTAAGAATAGTTGATCTAGAATATAGGTTTTATGGTTCTAGATTCTAGATCCAGAATATAGTTATGAATAAGATCTCTTAGTTCTACATCTAGATATCAGATATATTCTAGATGATATCTGATCTAGATCTAGAGAAATTGGGATGTAATAGAGTAATATGGCATATATGGCGCTTCTAGAAACATATCTAAGATAAGAATTAAAAATACTCTTTCACATCTCAACGGTTGAGATACGAATTAAAAACGCTCCGTGTCTCATCCGTTGAGACAAGGAGATGCGGCCAAATATGAATTATATATATCCACCAGTGGCAGCACGTGCCTGGTCTAACACCAAGTTTCTAAAAGTTCTGACAGGTTGGGGAGTAAATCCCAGGATTTGTCTAATCGACTTTTGAAAAGTTGTTCAGTGAGGGTGTGTTTACGACATTGTCTGCTTGCCTATTCCAGGAATTAACTATTCTGTTGGAGAAATAGTTGGAACTAACATTTAATCTTGATCTTACTTTTATAGAAATTTCTTTGTATTGCCCCTGAGGCTCCATGATTCTACATCTCCGCAAACAGGAATTTTGGACTGTCAACCTAGTAATAGCCATTGCTGTATTTTCATACGTTTCAATCATATCTCCTTTATGACGTCTATGTTCCAAGGAGGGTAGTCGAAGTATTCTGAGGTGCTCAGGGTAGGGCTTGTCCTTCAGGTGATCCAGCAGTATTCTTGCTTGTCTCTGGACGTCTTCCAAGTCATTGCAGAGATTTTTCTGGTGAGGCTGCCATACGGTCTGTCCACATTGCAGGACTGGGCGCACCAGTGCCTTGAATAAGTGAAGAAACATTTCTTTTGTCCGATGACTGAACGATCTTCTGATAACACCGACAGTCCTGTTTGCTTTCTTGGTGCATTGTGTCATGTGTTGTTTGAAGGTCAGTTGGCAGTCGACAATAACACCCAGGTCCTTTTCTGCTTCACTTTCTGCTAGCGTTAGAATGCTGTTGGCTCCATCACTGTTTTTGGTGGTCATATATAGTATTCTGTCTCTGATTTTTTTACCCCCCAGTTTCATTACACTGCTTTTCAGGGGATGAAACTAAGAAAGCCACCTGCTGGACCAATCTTCAAGTTTGTTCAGGTCTTCTTCTTGTAGTCGCTCCGTTGCATTGTCCTGGTCACTTTTGTGTCGTACGCGAACATTTTGACTGATGAGCAAATGCAGGCGTTAATGAAAATCACAAAGAGTAGGGGACCAAGGACACTACCTTGTGGGATTCCACTTGTCACGCTTCGTTCCTGGGACATGGATCCGTTGATGGATACCCTCTGGTGTCTACCTCTCAGGAATGCCTCAGTCCACCCAAGCACTCTCCCAGTGATGCCGTGCGCTGATATCTTCAACAGAAGTCTATGGTGGGGGACCATGTTGAATGCCTTCTGGAGGTCCATGTAGACAGCATCCACATTTCCACCTTCATTCAATATCCCTGTCCAGCCGTCTAGCACCTCTAAAATTTGTGTGGAAGATCTTCCTGACACAAACCCATGTTGTTCTTTGGTGATGAGATCATTTACCATGAGGTGATCCATGATACTCTCTCTGACTAATTTTTTCCATACACTTACAGAGAATACAGATGAGGCTCACGGGACGATAGTTACTGGCATCCGATCGGTTACCTTTCTTGAAGATGGGAGTGACTATCATACCTTACGAATTCTTACAGTAGATTGTCATGTTTTTCGTTTTTATGAAAGAGTTTGGCGCATTGGAAGTCAAGTAATAGGATTTACAACATAGATCTAGAGAGATTCAATTACTAGAGCTCTTTAATATGCGTAGAATTATAATAATGAAATGCAACATCTAAGGAATCTGTGGACTTAGCTCTAGGTATATATCCTATGATAATTATAATAAATGTAGGGTTAGTATTATTAATAATTAGGTTGCGGATATTTGGACTCGTTTCCGAATAGCCACCAGAGGCTATTTGGACTTGAGTCTTTAATATAATGTTTTTTCCCTCGCATCAATCCAGCAAGTGTTGTCAATGAGTTGCATTTATTCACAGTTTCGTCTTAGGGTCAACAAAATTTTCACTGTGTGGTCGGCAGGAAATAACATCGTTTGCTAAATTATTTCCATCAGTATAACCAGTAATCGACATCCTCAGCATATTTCCAGATATTGGTTGATGGGCAGCAATGTCAACATTTATGGACAGGCAGACTTAGAATGTATTAATTTATGGGGGTCAAGTCACGCAGTACTGATATATGTTGGATAAACAATGCATATTGTGGCCAAGTTAAATGTTACATGTACTGTGACATGGATATTGTCACACTTAGAGTTAGAGAAATATATTTCAAAGTGACTTTCTGCCCTGGGTCACACATTGCATCCCGTAAGCTGCCGCCGGGAAGACTAGACGGGTCAAGGGAGTCTATAAATAAATTTTAGCGTTTTGTGAAAATGTCTCGCTTCTCTTTTGTGAAATTGGCTTAGATCTCATTAGCACTGGTGTGTTGTCGCACGATCAGTGTTCTGTCTCATTTGTTACGACACATATATATATATATAACACCTATACAGTAGAATTGGAAACTAACTTCTGACAGGAAGTTTACCTCCAAACTCCTACTCCTAGTACAAGTAGATTGGTTGACATACTCTTCTCCAGTCATCTGCTACATTAACATTTTCTATTGTTAACATGCTTTGGCAGGTCCCTTTTTTCTTTCTCTTTATTTTTAGTAAATTTAATTCTCTTTGCGGCACTCTTCTCCTTCCTGCCACCACCACCTTACCTACCACTGCCTCCTGACAGCTAACGATGATCTTCCCATCACCACCATCCACTTCCTCTCACCCTGTTTCCTCGTCACTCGAGGCCGCTTAGCCCCAGGAGGCTGTTCAGACTCAGGCCTAAATAGCCTCAAACGTATTCCATGGCTATTCAAACTTAAATGTTCTGTAAATCCTTAACTTTTTTTGGTATTTTTGCAGTCTGTTTTTGAATTTTTTCTTTCCTCTTCCAGACTTGAATGGGATAACTTACTGAAGCTTGTCAAATGCGAGATCATCAGTTTTATGAAAGATGATGACATGGATTCATATGTTCTGAGGTATTAATGGAGTAGTTGAATAAAAATAAATTTTCACTTTATGGAGATTGATAATTCAAAAAGTTTGGTTTTATCTATTTGATAATTGTTTTTGTTTTTCGTTTTGTTTTTTGTACTTTTTAAAATGTGTGCATAATGTTAAGAAATGTCTGTTAGTACAATTATTTCTGCACAATGCAGGGCTGGGGTGAGGGGGTAGTCGCCAAAAACCTGATTTTGGCATTTGGTTTGCTTGTTTTTTGAGTTGTTTTTTTTTTCTTCAATATAATGCATTTTTATATTGTAAGCAGATTTTGCGAAAACTTAAAATATCAATTTGATTATCCTGTGCATGTAATTGTCAATGATATATATGAATGATGTGGATGTACCGTAGGTCTTTCTTAAGAAATACATGTATGTGTGTATACATATTAATTTATACATATATGTTTCTCTTGTAATGACAGTGAAAGTAGCATGTTTGTCACAAAGGACCGGTTCATCTTAAAGACCTGTGGTACGACAACACTTCTTGCAGCCATGACTTGCCTCGTGGACTTGGTCAAAAAGAAATGTGGCTTTGACACTGTTGCTGTAAATATTTTTTATATTATGCATTGAAATTAGGAAAATACTTACTATTTTAACTATTTTCTGATATTACATGGTTAAGACTACCCCTTTTATTAAAGAAACAAAACAAAAGCATTTTCTGTCTTGTATGGTATGTTGAAATGTCTGACAATGAAATCCAATAAGAATGGGAGATTGGCATTTTTGTAATGGCATGTTGACATTTTGGGCATTGAAGTCCAATAAGAATAGGATATTGACCTATTTATAATGGCTTCTTGACATGTCAGGCATGAAGTCTAATAAGAATAGAAGATTGACATTTTATAAAATGGCGTGTTGACATGTCAGGCAATGAAGTATAATAAGAATTGAAGATTGGCATTTTTTAATGGCGTGTTGACATGCCAGACAATGAAATCCAATAAGAATGGAAGATTGGCATTTTATAATGGCGTATTTACATGTCAGGCTTTGAAGTCCAATAAGAATGGGATATTAACATTTTTATTATGTTGTATTGACATGTCGGGCATTGACGTCTCATAAGAATGGGAAGTTGACATTTTTATTGTGGTGCATTGAGATGTCATGCAACGAAATCCAATTAGAATGGAACATAAAGATTTTTTCTATCTATGGTGGAGTTTCAAGGGTTTCTCTTCAATTTTTTTGTTTTTCAGTGTAAATGAGTCTATTTAATGTTATTACATTTTTTTTTTTTTTTATTAATTCCATAATTAGTGTAAGAATTTAATGAACTTTGTAATATGTTGCTGGTGTGAGCAGTGAGGTTTCATAGAGATTCTTTCTAATTGCCTCACCTATCTCCTTACTATTTCCCCCCTTCTCAGGATGTTTTCTATTCACGTAAAAACTTCAGCAGACCTGACTTGCAACACTCTATTCATCAGTCCTTTGAAAAGGAGGTGGAGCACTTGGATAATATGTTTCCCAGTAAGTGCAAGTTATCTTATCATCGTATGGTTCATTATGGGGAATAAAAATAATATTTGCTCCATATTGTCCCATACTGGCATTACAGTTCTTTATCAATTGCAACAGTCAACACCACAAGAAGGTATCAGGTTCATTCATTGAATGTTTAAGAAATCAACTTTCTGTGCAAGGTCCTAGTTAAAAGTAGCTTGGTATTTTTAATCCAAAACTTTTTGTAGACAAACATTAATCCCGTTCATGATTAAAGTCCAGAAGCACCAACAGTAGACAATGGGAGAGAAAGGCAAACAGACTGGTTTTTTTGAGTGCACAGAGTGGTAGTAAGTGTTAAAGCAATTGGTCACTACCCATTACCCCCATCTACTTTCTGTTAGAAGTATACGCCTCATAAGTGCACACTTTTCTACTCAGACAGAATTTTCACTATATAAAACCCTATCAATAAGTGCACAGTGGCTAGGCCTCATTTCGAACAAGTGCACGCTCATTTCCTGAAATAAATCCCAATAAAAGGCCTTCAAGACACGGCACACCTGTCGTAACATGTGAGACAGCGCACTCACCATATGATACCATGCCAGTGCTAATGAGATCAAAGCTCAATTTGACAAAAGAGACACGAGACATACACATATTTCATGATTCACACCAAGTGGCGAAAATTAAAACAATAGACTCCCTTGATTTGTCTAGCCTTCACGATGCATCTCACATAATCAATGACAGACTTACAAGCATGTCTCAGGACTGGACCAGACCTAGTGGTAGCCAGGGATGCCTAACCCGTGGTCTTTCATGTATGAATACATGTATTTGATGTATAATTACGTTGGCTAAGAATAAACAGGAAAACCCAACAAATAATCAAAAGACAGAAAAAACACACACACACACACAACCACCTCCCCCGACAAAACAAAAATCAACAACGAGTACAGTGAGTGTAGTGCTGTGTCCATGGGCTCGACAACTGGTAAAATTAAAGTTAAAGGCAAAACTCCAATAACTCCATCCAAAAGGGACACCACTGTAAAATTGTGGTGATAAGTCGCCGTCCACCTAAACACTTTGGACAAGTGCATGCTCAAGCTTGCACCCGACCACCGTGCACTTAGCCGGCGTTGGCTGTACTATTGCTTGAGTCATTCATTATCTTGACATTACATTGTTTCTATACTCCCTTCTCATTAAGTTCATGACTTTTGAACAATTCAAGCAAATTCATTCCTGTTTATGCTCATGCTAGAGATTTAATCATTCTAAATACAAACAAAACTACATTAAAATATATAAAGCTTTTAAAGTCGATCATCTTGATATGTGTGTATGTATATAATATAATATGTGTCTTCTTATTTTCAACAGATGGTGCAGGGTACATTCTTGGCAGAGTCAATGCAGACAGATGGTGAATCAAATATTTGATTATTTATTTTTAACCTAGACTGATGATAACTTTTTCATTTATTAGTATTGTTGTATAATCATCATTATTCTTGATGTATAATTATTTACAATATATCACTATTGTCATTCGTACTAGTAGCAGTTGCTGACGTTATTTTCATCATTGTTCTTGTAACTTTCTTCATTACCATTATACTTATTATTTTAAAGTTAATTTGCATTAATCAGTCACAATGAATTAATACAATATCCTTGATTGATTTTGAGATTGATACTTAGGGGAATTTCAATTTTCAAATTTCCTCATACTCAGAGTTAAAATTATAATTCCAACAAATCAACTTAGTACATTCGTGGCCTCACCATTTTTTCCAAATGTAATTATTAATTCAATATACACATTTTCCATGTGCAGGTACTTGTATACATTAGACACCTGTGCAGTGCAAGCCCCAGATCAAACTTTTGAGGTGATTGTTATGTTAAATGTCTGGAGTTAAATGAATATAATATATGATGTAAAAAAAAGATTTGAATAATAAGCTGAGATAAGATGACAGTGTATCTTCTATAATTTTACTTCTTAAAGGTCTTGCCTAAAATTGCCATGTATGTATTTGATAAAATAAGAATGCCTGTTAATATTTGGCTTTTGTTTGAAACATATTATCTGAGGTATTTTTAACAGTAAAAAGGCATGTAGAATTAATTGTTGATTGGGTTCGCCTGTATATGCAACCCTTTTCATCACAAATATTCATGTTTCTTAAAAGAATTTAGCAAAGCTTCTCATTCTTTCCTTTCTATTGTTTTTTTTTTGGGTTTTTTTTTTCCTTTTCCCCCTACATATTCTACTGCCAAATTGTTATGAATGCACCTTGTTTATTTTCGAAGCTGAAGTTTAGACTAATCAGATTTTGCAAACAATTGAGGTCAGAAGTTTGAAGGTACAAAATGACTAGAGGCATATAGCTGTGATAAATTTTGAGGATGTAACTTTATTATTATTAGGTAAGATACTTTTTATGATAAAATGTGTAACAATTGTCCAGATATATTTTACAGATATTATAGATATACATGATACTGCAATAGAACAAAAATGTTTCCTGATTCCATTTTGTTTTGATTTGCTCATTAAATTATTTTTTACATGGTATGTTTCAATGTTGTGACCAGCTCCTGATGTGGAATCTGTGTCCAAACAAAATGAAGATTTTTACCAAGGAAGTGAGTGTCGATGGCAAAGATGCGACACAGGTGAGTTTTTACTTTTTTTGAAAGTCTCCCACATTTACTACTTGACTTTCTTTTTTCTCTTGTGTTCTTTACAATTTGCTTACATGGTTGGAAAAGTAAAATTCTTCTTTTATACCAGCATCTCTGCTCGGTCAGCCCAAAGAAACTCATGTTGTCCAGATCATTTTCAGTCACACGTCTGTTTTAATTTTCTAAGTGATTCATGCTTTGTCTGCCTCTACCTCTTTTGCCTTCGATTTTTCCAGTTAGAGTTAGGTCTAGTTATTACAGGTTTAGATGTTCCAAGAAATTTCATTTGCCACTTTCATTTTATTTCTTTCTTTGATTATCATTGTTATTGTTTTATTTTC
>JBBPDF010545788.1:0-10263 GCA_037974715.1 Lomanotus vermiformis | reverse complement strand
GAGAGTGTGGCTGGGCACCCACACTTCTCTTAGAATATTAGCCCAGGCGTAGCAATTCCATTGCTACAAGATTGTCAGCATTGACGCAAAAGTATATATATATATATATATATAAATATTTATATATATATATATACATGTATATATATATACATGAAGATGAAGCGAGCAGTTGCAAAGAAAGTGGTCATTTGTCAGAGACATTGTAATGATTCTCCTATGCATGGTGTAAAGTAGATCTGCATGATGATAATTTATATTTTGTGTTGCAAGTTGCATATATTTTTTGGCTGTTTGTATGTCATGTTTTTGTTTAGATTGTTAAATACTAGTTGTCGGTTTTTAGTTACTTTATGTTTCATTCAGACTATTTGAAAACATAGATTTAATTTAATGTCATCCCTTGTTTATATTTAACAGTCCTGATTTGATTCTTGTACTAAAGGAGAGCCATGGAGAACAGTATGCAAACACTGAAAGATAAGATGTCTGCACTGGAACTGGCAGAAAGAAGGTTGATGTTAACAGTATCTGAATGTATAGATCCAGTAAGGCCTCTGATATATATATATTATATTTTAAAAGTGGGGTTTAAATTTCAGTCTCAAATAGAAGTATTATTTTGATTTCTCCTCCTCATCTTCCTCAACCACCATATTGTTTCCATTATTTCTGTCTTTATAGTCCCTTTTTCCTGCCTTCCTCTTCATGTCCTCCACCACCAGCCCCACATATTTTTGCTTTTATAATTCTTTAGAGTGTGTGTGTGTGTGTGTGTTTGTTCACAATTTTAGTTGTATATTAGATGATATAAAACATATAATGGTATTATATTTTGCAATGTATTTGTTTCAAGTCTGAATCAGCAGATACTGGATCTTTTTGGAAAAATCCAATGTTTGCCCATTCTTTTGTACCAAACACACACACACACACACACACACACACACACACACACATATATATATATATATATATATATATACTGGGGTATGTAGTAACATAATATATTTTTACAAAATCATTGATTTGAACTATACTACTTATTGTGCTCTCCCAAGAGTATGCACACATTAAAATTTTGTTTTCTTACCATTTATTTTCACAATGGATCATTCAGAAAAGAGCATGATATACTAGATATCCAACATGGATTTAGAAAGAAGAAAAAGAGGAACCTGTGAAACTCAATATATATAGACTATAAATGATTCCTGCAACTACTTAAACAGGACAGGACAAAGAGATGATGTACCCAGATTTCTCTAAAGCTTTTGGGCTTTAAGTGAAACTCAATTATTATGGAATACAAGACACATCATTCAATTGGCCCAGATCATTCCTTGTAGTTATCACTGCAAAAGTTATTGAAAAAAATATTGCAATGATAGAATCAAGCCCCAAACCTGTTCTGTCAGGAGTACAACAGGGTAGAGTGTGAGGTACACTTTTTAATATATGCATAAATGACACTGATCAAAAGCTCACATAAGGCACCAAAATGAGATTATTTGCAGTCAATAGCCTGTTATACAAGGCAAAGAAAAAAGACAATGATTGTCAAATAATCCAAAATTATCATATAACTTTTTCCAACAATGGGAAAAGACAGGAAAATGGAATTCTACCTGGAAAAATGCCAATTACATAATTATCAAATAAATGGAAAATTACAGAATCAAAATATGACCTACACAGCCAAATCTTAAAACACAGATATAGTGCAAAATATGTAAGTGTAAGTTTTATTGTAGGAAAGACCAAAACTGAGCAATAGGCCTATGTGAGAAAGCAAACAGCCTACTAGCATTTTTAAAACGTAACATCAACGACTGTCCACACACACACACACACACACACACACACACACACACACACACACACACACTCACACACTCACAAATTAAAAAAAATGTTTAAGATAAGTGGTACAAAATATTTGTAAAATTGTTAATATGTCCTAGATTATGGAAGGTATTATGAGATCCACATTATCAAAACTGAATAGAAGATATTGAGATTACTACAAAAACAAAATACAGACAGATTTGTAACCAACAACTATAACTACACATCTGGTAACTCTAAAATAAGCATGAAAAAGTTACAGTGGAGTGCAAAAATTAAAATGTAAAGTTTACCATCCCTTTCAAGGCAATTAATGGCTGAGCAGTATTATCCTTTGAAGAATTCAAAATGTAAAATAACCATACGAGATCTGGTGCTCAAAACATTTACATTACCATCTTCAAGTATACATGTAGTAATTTGTATTCATATTTCCCTTGCATTTTTAGATTGTGGAATAAACTTGCCATCAATTTACAATACAGTAAAGATAAACTTACATTTACAATTTACAATATTAACTTCTAAATACTATATAGCTACTTTTCTGCATGTTGACAAGAAAACTCAGTCAATTGAAATTGTAAGCTATCATAAAGATGAAGACAAAGTCTATGAATATTAACATAGATGAGGACTTAAAAACGAGCTAATTTTCTTAGAGTGCAGAATTTGTAAAGTTTTCAGTGATTTATAGAAAATGTGTACAAATTAAAGAAAGTAGTTTTCCAACATTCTCAATGACTCATAATACTTATAGCACCATTTATAGTTATGTCTACAAAATTGGTAATTTTAAACTTGTTTTGTTTGCTCCAATATCCTCATTTTGCCAATTCTTTTGTTGTTATAATTTTTATTATGAACTAGTTATTTGGTTGTCATCTTCTAGTGTACAAATTCTCTTATTTCTTTTTGTATTTTAATTTGTACAAACAGGCAGCAACTTAGAGTTGCATAATTAGGTTGCAAAGTTGTATTTGTAATTTTTAATTGTAAATAAGCTTATAACTGGTTATATTGTTGCAGTAAATGTATCCATTCTCTTGTACTTCTTTTTTTTTACCCATTTGTAACTCAATCACCAGGTTCTCATAAATGGTCAACGCCTGCTTAGAAATGATGAAATACAAGAGGAGACACTGTTACATTCACTTCATATCATAGACAATGCTGTTGCTGTGTGTGATGATATGAGCATTCAGTTACGACAGAAAATAGAACGTAAGCAAAAATTAAGCCAGTTTTATTGTGTTAACTCCATATTAACTTTTTCAGGGTCTCTTAGATGTTTGCTCATATTTATCATGCTACAACATCGGCATTTTCTAAACTTTATTTTTATTTTAGTTTGCAAATCCTTACCTCAGTGGTATTTTAAAAATCTTCTTCCTCTTTTGGCTTATCCTGTTAGGGGTCACTGCAGCAAATCGTTCGTCTCCACCCAGTCCTGTTCATCATATTCTCCTCTTTCACACCAGCTGCCAACATATCTTCCTTAGTTTCATCCATATGCCTTTTTGGTCTTCCTCAGTGGTATTGAAATATAAGTCTATAGGCAATAGTTAAGGCATTTGTACAAAAAAATTGGTAAAAACTCCTCTTTATTAGTGATCCAATACTCAACTAACTTAGATTAATAATATGTATGAATGAATAATTTTACTTTGTCCAACTGTCAGTGATGCTTAAATGGGCACTGCTTCATGGAGAAAGTTTTTGTAATAAGTACAAAGTCATACACAATTAAAGAGACTAATTGTGTATTTGATGAAATTCTTAAAGTTGAGATGAAATTGCTGCATTTATGGACAATGACCATTACTATTCACATGGGACTGGATGAGCAAATGAAAAGTATTTTCATTCTAATAATACCAGATAGTCAGCATGCTGTTAGCCCTAGATATAACATGATGGATGGTACTGCCAGTGAATTCTGTTATTTTTATATTATCAAAAAACAACAACCCCAAAGCAGAAACGTGGCTATCTAATAAGTTAGACTACACCTTGCACTTACCACCACCCCTTCCTACATCTACCTCTCTAGACAACCTTCTCCCATGCGTTTTGTACATGAAACAAAGCTAGTGGATCATGTCTTCTCTGAATACAGTGTATGTATGAATTTACTGGATGAAGGATATGTAACGAATAAATCACTGTTAAAGAGAAATTGTCACTGATTGTGTACAGCTATACAAGTGTAGATTTGAAGAGTAGTAAAATGGGTGTTCAATATTCCCATTATATTCAAGATGGGGGTGTTTTGAAAATGGCCTCAACTTTAGATTAAACATGTAGCCAACAACTACATGTACATGTCATGTAAGAGATCAGGGTTTTTCTTTCCGTAAAATTAAAATTTATGTTCAAGCATGGTGACAGCCACACATCAATTTTTTTTCATGTGTGAAACATGTGTGAAAGGCAAGTTCAGTATTATGTGCATAATTTTTGGATGGGGTTTTGAAATAAAAATGTATTATCTCCTTTTATGTTTAATTTATTGATGTAAAATTTGGACAGGATGAGTGTAAAATTTAATACACAAATATTTTTTTGATTCAATTTAAGTTTAAAGGTGGATTGTTCTGTACGTTCGTTTTGTTTTTTTTCCTAGTTCGGCTTAAGTTTTGTACAAATGGTGTCTGATCTTTGATGTTTGAACTTGTACTCACAGGATCAGCAGATTCAGTTACAGGGGCGGTGTCAGGCCAAGCTGAGGAACTCCCACCTTCCTACAGTGAAGTTATTGATGCACCGTCAAAGGTTTGACTCTTTCAACTTGATTTGTGGTTTTGCGTGTTTATGCGCTCAGCCAAAAATTCATTAGCTGGCTCCTTGTCTGATCTTTGCTACATTTTCTTTCTTGTGCTGGTGATCATAAGAAAGTCTGGTCAAATGGACAGTGTACAGTATAATATTAATAGTCTTCAGTTCAAAAGGTTAGAGGGCAAACAGGCCTTTTTGTCTGAATTTTCTTTTATTTATTAACCTGTGTAAAAGAGAGAGCAAAAAAAAAATTCTCTTACTTCTAAGGCTTACATAATAAACAGACAGCTGAGTTTATTGTGGAATTTTTAATGGGTTTTTTTTTTAAGGACAGAGGGGGAGGGTAGTTGATGGGATGGGGGTGTTAGGAGAGAATGAGGGGACAAGGGTTGAGAGAAAGAAGGGATGAGAGTATATTTCCTTGCAGGACAGTTCCAAGTATTCAGATGAGGCCCAGGTTGAAGGTATACTTCCTTGACGTTAGTGCATTGTGTCATGCCATCCAATTAAAAACAAACAAAAATATGACTTGCTTGACCTAGAACCTTCTGATGGCAGGATCATCGGATCTCACAGCGTCGGCAGTTGTCCTTATCTTTGTTGTAAATGTTATCCATCCAATTTTATCTGTTCTCTGCATGGTCTCTTAGTCTTTCTAAATCTTTCCTGGATAGTAGTTGAATTGTGTTGTTTAATCTCTTCTGGTTGTTATTTAATATTACTGGGAGAATTGTTGTCGGTCTTTCTTTTGATCTTTTGATGTTATCCTTGAAATAGACTGTCATTGCTTTGTTTGCGGGAATTTCACAGTTACACCACAAAATATGTCCAAAAAAAGCTCTGTCTAGCTTGCAAGATTTGAATAGAAACATATTTCATTTTTTTAATAAATAAACAAAATGAATGCAAACATTAGTCTAGATGATCAGCAACTGTCATCACCACCAAAGTGCTTTAAGAGTTGGGCTTAACTTTGGACCTCATCAAGCTATATTGACTGATTGATCTGTGCACAGCTTTACTTTCAGGCTTTTTTCCCCTTTCCAATGCTTTAAGCTTGGGTATTGTTTGTATTAAAATTGGATGAAGCTGCTTGACTTAAATATATTGTTCTTCAATTTAATGCTGTTACTAATACAAAGAATGCAGAGGAATGAAAATGAGGCCATAGGAATTGTTGGATGTATTTGAGACTTTTAGTTGTGCATATTAACATTTTTTACCTTGTTTCATCTTGCTTAACAAGTCCAAACATTTTGATATCCTGTGGATATGTGATTGCATCTGATGGTAAATGCTATATATATAGAAGTAAAGAGGAGAATTGCTATTGCTAAAGATACTTCCATTGAATGCAATGAGTCCAATGTTGAAGAAAAGAAACAAGATCGAAGGTGTATCATGTGTAGTCAACTCTTTTGCATGGTTTTGAATGTTGGACCAAAACAGGACTAAGAAAGAGTGTGATGCAGAAAAGACGTGGTCATTAAGAAAAGAAAAATGCTTAGAATTTCTTGGAAAGATCACAAATCAAATGAGGATTTATTTCATGAAGTAAGGTCTTCGGCGGAAATAAGTAAAAAGCAAATGGAATTTCTCAGGCATCTAAACCATCACAATGTTCTTTAACATCTTGCTCTGACTGGAAAAAATGGAAAGCAAAAGATCTAGGGGCAGACGAAGGTCAAATTACATAGAAATTTTAAACAGTTCAGTGACCAAAAGAGATCAGAACAGCATAAGTTTCTTAAGCTTGTCTTAAGATGGGATTGGCATGCCATTATCACCAATATCTGTCTCAGATCTGGTACTTGAAGAAAAAGAAGAAGTGTTTGAAATATCTGCACAGCTTTGTAATTGAATTTCCATTCCCTGCTTGTCCTTTCTGCACAGTAAACCAAGATAAGCATTAATGAATCCCAGTCAATTATGCTGGACACCATATGCTTCTCCCTTTGATTAGAATGAGTAATTTCATACTTCACTGTATTTTTATATCTACTTTTGTCCTCAGTACCTGAAACAGAACTGCTCGTCTAGTACGCACAATTCACCTCAGCTTCTGCCACAGAGTAACTCTCGTAGACAGAGCCACCCATCAAATTCTTCATGCAATGGTAATTGTAGTAAAGTCAACTTTAAACTTTTTTTTTTGCTTACTTGAAGTCAATTTGCAATTTGAGTCAACTGTATTACACAGCTCTATCTAGTTTTCCTCTATCTAGTTTTCCTCTATCTAATTTTCCTCTATCTAGTTTTCCTCTATCTAGTTTTCCTCTATCTAGTTTGCAATATTTCATCTGAGTAGGAGTCTTTGAGGATCCATTCTTCTGTTAATTTTTACAAAATATATGATTGCTTATGTTAAGATTATAATCTAGGGCTATTTCTTTGCTAAGCAGATTATTTATTTCAAATCTGATTTTGAATGTTTTAATATATTTAATTTGGATGACACATCCGATTTCTTTTGGAAGAGTATCCACTTAAAGTATGTTCAATGAACTGATGTGTTGAAAATCAATATATTTTTTTTCCCCACTTTTTTATTTTTTACAAAAATGCCGCAACCCAAATGTTTAAGAAATTTGTGCCATAATATTCCTCTAAAAAAGATTTGTAACATTAGGTAATTAAAAAAAGTGAGTAAATTGGTTGAGTTGTGTGGATAAAGATAAAAGAGAGATTGAGTGCAAACAAAAATCACAACATTGTCATGTCATATTAAAAGGAAATAAATGCGAAAATAATAAATGCCTTCTCACCCTAAGCCAGGGTAAAGGCCACCAACGATAGCCCTCCAACTATCCCTATCCTTTACAAGTTTCTGGAGCCTGTTCCAGCTGTAACCACCTCGTTTCATGAGGTGCTCCATGCACCTCCTCCATGTTGTTCATGGCCTACATCTCATTTTATGGCTCAGAGGATTCCATGTCAATGATTGTCTTGTGAGGTTTTACTGGGGGTTTCCTCAGTGTGTGACTAAGCCACCTCCACTTTCTCCTTCCTACTCTTACCTCTTCAGATATCACCTTCTGTCCAGTCTTTTCTCACAGCTCTTCATTCCAAATTTTGTCTGGCCATATGATTTTCAAGATCTTCCTCAGGCATGTATTCACAAAGGTCTAGAGTTTGTTTAGGAGAGTTTTAATCAATTTCCATGTATCGCATCCATACTACAGCACTGATTTTACATTTGTGCTGAAGACCTGCACTTCATCCGTGTATTAGAAGAAATCAGACATTAGAAAAAATTAGAAATCAAGATAAAAGTAGAATTTTTCAAAGCAAGAGTATAGTAAGTCCTAATTCCTAAATGGATTCAACTCATGGCAATTGACGAAAATGTCGAAAGCCCTTAGAAAAATTTGAACATTTTAAATGATAGATACGCTAAAACTAAAATACTCATAGCCGTAAAAGGTATCCCATGGCAAGAGCTTATTGACAACAAAGCCCCATACAACAGCATACTAAAATAACCACAACAGTAGCAGAAAGGGAGATTTGAGTCAGTGAAAACTGCCTGTGGAGCAAAGAAGAAATCATGAGTACAGATATACTGTGGAAACCTAGCCATGGATAAAAAATCATGGATAAAAGATCATGAGAAAAACCATCCTGCTCATATTGAGACTAGTCAGAGGAAGACCAAGAAATCTGATGTAGGAAAGAAACAAAACCGTTTTTTAAGAAACACTTACAATCTTATACTGACAAGGTTATTAAAGGTTTAGGTTCATGAAGAAAGTGAAGATGTCAGTCCTTAAAGCTAAATGGATAACACACAATAAGCAATGTATACAGGTGAACACTGCATTCAACTGGCCTCAGAATGTCTCACAAACTCTTTGCAAACAACAAAGGGTTAATAAAATTTCCTTCTTGGTAGTCATTTCAAGTGATCTTAAGTGGACTTTACTTCTTACTCCAGCAACCTCAGTTGGATATTTGTTCAAACAATCTATTGCTGACAAGGTTGTGAAAAGTTTAGGTACATGAAGAAAGTGGAGTAGCCAGTCCTCAAAACTAAATGGATAACATACAATAAGCAAAGTGATTGATGGCCGGCAGAGCAGTATGACAGGGATTAGATTGAATACAGATTGAGTTCTTTGAAGTCAATAATTTTTCTTGTTTGTGTTGGCTTAAAAACATCCCTCTAGATAATTAATAGACAGACAATTTTCCTGTACATATGTTGATGAACTGACTCATGGAGAAAAGATGAATAGATGAATTCATCAGAGAGGGTAGGGAGAGGTGTGACCACAGAAATGTTGCTGAATGGATTGAATCTTAGGGAAAACCTTACAGTTACAGACTTCCCAGGCAGTATTGACTTTTCACTTCTTCATCCATTCCATTTTATTTTGCGTACATACAACATGTACTATAGACAGCAGAAATGGAGATGTTGAGATTTGCTCTGGGAATGATTGATAGGATCAGTAACAGTGACATAAGTATTAATAATAAATGTGTCAAAAAGACATCTACCGAAGCGAAGAGCAAATTGAGAAAGGTTAGATTAAGGTGGTTTTGGCAAGTATAAAGGAGAAAAGAAAAGTGAGATGCCTGTACTGACATTTGATTCGTAAAGGCAAGGTTTGATGGAATTAGTAGCATTAGTAATAAACTTGACACCTGAAGTGAAAGTGTTGTAAAGCCAATTGGTGGTTTTGTGACATAGAGAGAATGTATAAAGAGTATGTACAATTGGAAAGAGAATGTCGAATTTTGGAGGAAAGGGCAAGTGAAAGACTGAAAAGATGATGATATAAAAAAAAGGAAGAATAAAAAAGCTTTTTTCGCTCAATTAATCCCTTAAGGGAAATTAGTCTTTTGGTCTTTAAATTGTGTTAAATTACAATCTTCCCACTGAGACTCGAACCCACAGCCTTTCAGTTGCCAGCCCAAAGGGTTACCACTTAACCACTGTGACCACACATGTTTGGATGTGATGAATAAGTATGTGAAAGTCATGGATATCTTGCTGACTAATGCAAACGACTTGCATAGGTAGAAATAAATAACAAATAAATGATAGCTCTTATATAGCACATATCCAGTCAGGTGTACTCAATGCTCTTTACAAGGGGTTATTGAAAAGCCTTTCCATCCAGTAACGTTCTCAAATCCCTGGGGAGTTTACACAACAGCAGCCATTTAGCAGGCACGTCACTTAAGCATACCAACAAGATCTTACACTGCCTTTGGCTGGATATTCATTTTACACAAGATCTTACACTGCCTTTGGCTGGATATTCATTTTACACCAGAGTGCAATGAGAAAATGTTTGTAATGAGCTTTTCCCTAGAACTCAATATCATGCCTATCACTGGGATTCGATCCTCGGACCTCACAGTGTTGAGCTTGAGTGCCTACCAACTAGACTATGATACCACGCAAATAAATACTTGCTTTGGCAACCTCTAATGAGAAAAGGCAAGTAGAACATGTGTCCAATCATACCTAAAGACTAGAAACAAACAGAAGGCAATATCTCTGTGTGAATAGTGAGATTACATCACAACCTCTGTCATTGTCACTCTTCATACAACCTCTGTCATTGTCACTCTTCATACAACCTCTGTCATTGTCACTCTTCATACAACCTCTGTCATTGTCACTCT
>JBBPDF010544681.1:0-10266 GCA_037974715.1 Lomanotus vermiformis | reverse complement strand
GATGTGCGAGATCTGTTGTCTTTATGCGTACAAATTGGGGAATATTTTGTAGGTGCTATCCGTTTCGTAAAAAAAATGTCCCATATCATTATTCATGAAGGTGGTGGAGGGGTGGGATGGTTGCTGATATTTTGTTTCGATCTTTTTTCTTTCTTTTATTGTTATGTCTTGAAGGTTTTGTCTTGTTTTTATTTTTGCTTTTTATTCTTGTTATAAATAGATCCGTGCTTTATTTGATGATCAATGGCATCCGGTTTGTTGTATTTCAGGAAAATATCGTTTGTGACGATAAGGTTCTTCGTTCCCATGCCAACGTGATCTACATGTCTGGCATGCTGGTTGGGTCTTTGATCTTTGGCTTCGTGTCTGACAGGTGGGTAGAGTGAGTGTGTTGTAGGTACGGCAAAATAGCCAAGGTACTTTGCAATAGCTAATGTGTCAAATAGAAAAGTCGCTATAGCCGTGTGTCATATGATTACTTTACTATAGCCATGAGTCATATAGTTACGTCATTATTGCCGTGTTTCATATAGATACGTCACTATGACCGTGTTTCATATAGTTACGTCACTATAGCCGTGTTTCATATAGTTACGTCTCTATAGCCGTGTTTCATATAGATACGTCACTATAGCCGTGTTTCATATAGATACGTCACTATAGCCGTGTTTCATATAGTTACATCACTATAGCCGTATTTCATATAGATACGTCACTATAGCCGTGTTTCATATAGATACGTCACTATAGCCGTGTTTCATATAGATACGTCACTATAGCCGTGTGTCTTATAGTTAAGTCACTATAGCCATCTTTCAAATAAATACGTCAATATAGCCAATGTGCCAAATAGGTACGTTACTATAGCCAACGTGCCAAAAAGGTACGACTCTATGGCCGATATGTCAAATAGATACGACACTGTAGCCAATGTGTCAATTTTGGCACGTCGCTGAAGCCAATGTACCAAATTGTACTCCGCTGTAGCTAAAAGTGTTGATTTGGTACTCAGTTGTAGCCAATGAGGCTCATATCGATTGACTGGACAGACAGACTTTCTTGATTGCTGCTGCTTTGAATGATCTTCGTGGTAGGCGAGGGCATTTAATTTTTGAATGGAGACGGCTTGGAAAGGAACCGTTGGAAAAAAACTTAGGGTTAGAGTCTTAGCGGATGCCATGCGTTGGTTTATAAGATCTCAACCTTTGTCCTCACTTTTTTGTTTCAACAGCTACGGCAGAAAAACAGCCTTCACCTCAGCCCTTGTCCTGCACTTTGTCGTGTCCGTGGTCATCACCTTCTCGCCCAATTACATTGTCTTCGTTGTCCTCAGATTTTGCACCGGTGTCAGCAATATGGCCCTTTTCATGTGCAACTTTGTTCTCTGTGAGTATGACTTTGTTTCAAGGCCAGATGTGACGTGTCAAAGGTGGGCAGTAACATAAATGATTGAGCACTTGGTACATTGTTTTAATGAAGATGACGCAATGTTCTTCTGAATCTCCATTTTTTTCTCAAGAACATTGGCATTTTTTAACTATTTTTATTTCATTGTGATTAACTCATATTCTTCAAATTCAATTTTATCGTAATGTTTGGATTTCTCATAATATGTCAATTATAATAAATTATATTATCATAAGATGAAGCTGGCTTCGGAAAAAGACTGGAGACTTTTCATGTTGATATTGACGATATTTATTTATCTTACTCTCAACAACGGTGATGATAAGACCTTTAAAAAGTGTCCAAATGCTTCTCCACTCTCTAGCCATGGAACTTGCAGGCAAGAAATGGAGGACTGAAGCAGGCATTGTTGTTCACTTCTTCTGGTGCTTTGGAATGTTTGTCCTCGACGCTGTGGCTTACGCTATCAGAGACTGGCAAAACCTGCAGCTTGTCTGCTCCTGTTACTCTGTTTTGTATCTGCTTTTGTATTGGTAGGTACTGCATTGTGTGATAGGCGGGTATTATGTTGTGCAATGTTGTGGTTAAATGCTCAAAACTTAAGCAGATGGGATAAATACGTAGAGAATTACAAGCTATATAAATGCCATTGTTATGTTCCTGAAGGCCAGTGTGGTGGTGGTGTTTGTGGGGAGGGGAGAGTTATGCTTGTTTTGCATGAACGATGTATTGGGGTATTATATGACAATGTACAATTGTTATGTTAGTTTGCAAAACGTATGTAAACAGCATGTCACTGTAGTGCATATTCTAATGCGTTTGATCCACTGGGAAAGTTCAAAGCGGCAATTTCCACAAGGAAATCTTAGCTACCTGAGTCACTGGGAAACCTCAATGGATTACTGGGTAACCTCAAAATGTCCATATCTTACTGGGAAACCACAAAATGTTCTTAACATACTGGGAAACCTCAAAATTTCCATGACTTACTGGAGAAACCTCAAATTGTCCATGACTCACTGCGGAAACCTCAAAATGTCCGAGAATCGCAGGGAATTTGTCTTAAGTAGGTGTATCCAAATCATGTCAGAGTTCTTTTATATTAGAAGAATTTATCTCAATAATTCGGTTGGGGCCATGAAATTGGTTCTATCTTTGAGTAGCTAATGCAAATATTTATCATATTTACATTTACAACCTGTAACTCCTGATATCACTTTGATACCGACCCGGTTCGACTAAAACTAGTATGACAATTCATATATATTTCTGATAAAATAAAGTTCAGCTTCCTAAAAAAAATCGTTCAGATTCTAGTCAAATCCAGTTTGTGGAAATGTCCACCTGTACGTGACCTTTTCTTCTGTTTCTCATGTTCATTTGTAGGAGAAATATCTCACATTGCTCTAGAGATGCGAAGAAGAGCCATGAGAAAACTACATTTTTCCAATGGGATTATTTTTGTCCGTTTCTATTAGACTAAATCTGCCTTTCAAGCTTAAACTAAAAACTTTGATCGTAGTTTCTCATTATCTCTTATTCTGAGCATGGAAGTTTGCAATCCAACAATGATCTAATGATGTGCCTTTCACACTTTCCAATATTCCCGGGGGCTTCTTCTGTTTGTAGTTTCTTTCAATTAACAAATGACTTTGATTCCTTTTTCTTATCCGGGAAAGGAAAGGAAAGTTTGTTGTTGTTGATTTGTTGTTTTTTTTTGTTGCTTTTTTTGTTTTGTTGTTGTTTTGTTGTTTTTTTTTTTTTTGCTTCTTTGTTGTTAATTCGTCTTTCCTTGTTTTTTGTTTGTTTGTTTGTTTGTTTTGTTGTTGGTTTGTTGTTGGTTTTTCGCTTTTTATTGTTTTGCTGTATACTGTGGAATGCTTTAAAACTTTCTCTTTCGTGAATTTATAAAAAAAGTATTTCGTTTCTGACTCAAGGATCACCCCCGAGTCTCCACGGTGGCAAATCAGCCAAGGTTACATCGACAAAGCACGTGTCACTCTGGAGAAAGCTGCCAAGGTCAACGGCAAACAGCTGCCACCAGGGGCATTTGACAAGTTGGAAAACACGACAGAAACTAAGGGCAAGTTTAAGGACATCGTCGGGTCTCCTCTTCTCGCATTTCGACTTTTCGTGGTTTTCATGAATTGGTCAGTACCAGAACAATATAATTTAAACTCAGTTTTGTGTTGAGGTGTCACTCTTCATTACGAATAATGCTTTCATTGTCTTGAAAAGATCAATTAATGATCGTTTCCGTAGTCTATTTTAATAACTGATTACAACGATCTGGGGATCTTGACTTCCACGACAAAAATACCTTCCAAACATAAAACCCGACGCATACAAAACATGGATTCTTCTCGAGAACAAGAAAATAATTGAATATTTTAGACAGCATGGCGTCAAACAACACAAGGACGGAATCTTTCAAACAAAACAAATCTAAAACACCCCCACTTTCCATCTTATCGTTTTTGATATGGATTCTTAACGTTTATTTCTAAAAGTGCTAGTTTCCAGTAAAAACATGCATCACAAAATTAATTAATGCAGACTTGCAAATTCCCAAACGGATGTAAACACGCATACTGGGACTAACAAGGTCGTAGACAACAAGAGACAAGCTTTTAAGGTGATATCCAGTTATGATCCTAAGGACTATTTAGATAGAGTAATAATTAAATTGTATTATTTTGGGAATGAAAATGTGGATAGAATTTAAATTTTATTAAAATGTATAAAGTGTTTTGTCGCCTTTTTCATGAGAGCTCATTGTATGGAACATCGACATAAATATTTTAATTTCATAAGCATGTAGTTCTTTAGTCACAACGTTCCCTTAAAATCGTGATAACAGCTTGGTGATTTGGTTTCTTTTTTCAGGTTTGTTGTAACAATGGTCTATTACGGTCTCACGCTGAACGTCGGCTCTTTGGGTGGCAACGTCCACCTGAACTTTGCCCTCAGTGCTGCCGTGGAGACGCTTGGTAACGTGGCATCGTTGTGGGCCCTACCCCGGGTAGGAAGGAAGCGATTCCACTGTTTTTCTATGATCCTCGGGGGCACTGCTTGCCTGGCCTGTATGATTCCGTCAATCATTGGAGACAACGGTAAGTATGAAGTTTGTATCTATCTATCCGTTGCGGTTTCATATTTTGTGTGAAATTATCGGTTGGGTTTTGGGATTTTTGGTTATGTTTTTGTTTCGTTGTTTTTGTTTGTTTTGTTTTTTGTTTCGCTCGGATTCTTTTTTTCTTTTGGGGGGAGGGGTTGTTTCGGGTTTTGTTTGTTTTGTTTTTTTTGTTTCATCATTTAATTGTTTTCGTTTTGATTTAACTTTGTTTTGTTTTAGCCTAATTTTGTTGTGTCTATCGTTGTTGTTGAGTATTTCTCGTTTTGTTTTGTTTTTAGCCGGGGAGAGGCTGTTTGTTTAAGTGGCGTCTGTTTAGGTTTTTTGGCGTGTTTTTTTTTTTGTTTTTTTTTTGTTTTGTTTTTTTTTTGTCTGTTGGGTTTTGTTTTTTTTGTTGTTCGGTTTTTAGGAGGAGGGCGGGGGTTGTATTTTTTCGTTTCTTTTTTTTTTTCTTCTTCTTTCTTTACTCATATATGAAAGCTGAGCCATGTATATTGTGGTCATGTTGATCAAAATCCAATCTGTGTCCCATATGCTTGCTAAAATCTCGACAACCGAAGGAAAGAAAGCACAAACCCAGAACAAAAAGAGAAGATAATTAACACATAAAAACATATCACTGTGGATGAATAGGGTAATAGTTGCTACAAGGATCTATATGGGTTCTTACGTTTACTTAGACAACGCCCATAAATGAGTGAAAAAGAGATAGGGTTAGTGACGCCCGATATTTGCCTTATTATTTGAGCGCTTTGACCTTGTCCGATTGGTTTGTTTCCACCTGGGTTGAGTTTTAGACAGACCGCCAGATAATAAATCAGTCTCGAAAACAATTTCAGTAAATAAACCTTTACATTATGAAGTTACCAATATTACCTCTTATTCCTCGTGAGTCCAGACCCTCGATTAGAAGAGTCAACTTTGAATGCATCTCTTCCTTCCTCCGCCTGTGGCAAAGCTGTCACTTCTTGGGGGGCGGGGGGGGGGGGTGAAGGTGGGGCTCTATTGCGTTTGACTGTATTTTTAGTCAGCTGTTGTTTTTGTTTGGTTTTGTTGTTTCATTTTTCCTTTTTTTCACGATTTTGAATGAAATTTGAAAAATGCAAATTTCAGTGGATGTTTTTGTTTTACATTATAAACGCTTCCGTTCATTTAATGTTTATTTGCTCGTCCTTTGAATCATCTATTTTATTAAAGAATCACATACCAAACACCGATGCAACTAGACCTATACCACCTTTGTCTCCCAAAGGGAACATATCATATATCACGATTTTATCTACTTTGTCTACTTTCTATCTATGTTGTCATTCTGGCGTAATTCAATTATTCGTTCCTGACTAACTACAATTTATAAGATACAACTTTGTTACACAAATTTCTGATGGAATTGATAATTGAAAGTCTATACATAATTAAGCCTCCATGGGCGGACTCCTACTAAGCAAACTAAATACGCCTTCTTATTTACATTCACCCATCGATAAATGCTCTTCTCAAAGCTCCGTCATGGCTTTACGTCCTGCTGTCCAACATCGGCAAATTTGGATCGACCGGTGGGTTTACTACAATCTACCTGTTCACGGCCGAATTATTTCCCACTGGTCTCAGAAACTCGGTGGTTGGGGCCAGCTCGACAGTGGCTCGTATGGGAGGAATTGCAGCACCGTACATCGCTGATTTGGTGAGATTACATATGGTTATCCAATGGTAGCCTTTGAACGTTTATTATTAGAACGTGAATAAATAATTAGAGAATAGCAAACAGGATAATAGGTTAAAAATAATGAACTGAGTAGACTGAACTCGCCACCTTTTAAAGTGAAAACTGTAAGAGACTTAAAGCCCTTGCGAAGAATTTCCCAAAATCGAAGGCGATATGGGATCCTCACAAGAGACATCAGAGAAGCAGATGAGGCATCGTGAGGCAAATGGCAAATAAATCGAGTAAGTCAATGTTAACAAACGACAGTGAATATAAGAATAACAATAATTTAACAAAAACACGTCAACAAAAGTTAATGAATAAAAGAAAAGTTAACAAACTTAAATGAATGATTGAACAAACAATATGTTAAAAAAAAACTATATTGTGGCGTAGTTCAACGAAAAGTTGAAACGCAGATATGAGGACATTAAAGCATACGATGACGTAACCAATCAATATGAAGGAGTGCCATTGGCAAAATGCATTACAGAACCATTAAAAAAAACTAATAGCTCTGAAATAGAAAGAAGTGATGGAGAAGTGGATGAAACAAGAAGTCGTTAAGCATCATCGAGAAAGAGTGCATCAAAGAAAATAAAAGTTATATTAATGAGGACTGCGCATCAATGGAAAAGCATTAGAATAAGAATATTGCATGACTCAATACGGAACTTAACTGGGGGGAAAATCGACCAAAGGGAATGGCATAAAAGATTCGGAGGGAAATATCTTTATGTGCAATCGAGCTGTTCTCAAACGATGGTCCAAATACATTGGAAATGTATTACTCGCATGACGGGAGAGATAATCTACAAACTGAAGAAATGCATGAAACAGAATGGGGCATGAAGAGGTATTGGTTGCTTGTAAAGAGATGAAAATAAGCGGAAGCAATTGCTGAAGATTACATCTAAATGGAAATGATAAATAAGTTGGGTGACACTGGAAGTGGCATGTTAACGAAGACAATCAATATCATATATGAGAAAGGAGTCTTGCTAGACGAATGGAGAAAACTTACATTTTATAACATTTCCATACGTACCCAGTGTGATTGACTGTGATGAGTATAGAAAATTAGCATTAAGGGTATAGCAACAACGATTGTTTTTAGGATTACAATGGAAAGAATGAGAAATAAAATATGAACAGAAATCAACAGAGGACAATTTCGTTTTGTGAAAGAAAAAGGAACAATCAACACAATTTGTACTTTCAAAGCTATAATTCAAAGATCCATCGGAAAGCAAAAACGCCCATCTCTCCTTCATTGACTAGTTAAAAGCATTTGACTCTGTGAAACACAACATTGTTTCAAAATATTAGACTCTATAGGTATGGATCGGAAAGACCTCAGAAGAGTATAGAACATATACAGGAACCATGTAGCATGTGTAATACTTGACAATGAGACATCAGAGCTCCTCGACACTTGAAAAGGGGTAAGACAAGGTTGTGTTCTCTCACCAGACCTCTTCAACAAGTTAGTGGGGTCAACCTGAAACATTGAGATACGCCGACGACGCAATACAAATGACTTAAACACCACAATTCGTGTAGCTAATGTAAGAAAATTAGTAGCAATAAGGGAAGCGCATGGACTATTACTGAATGCGAAAAAGACAGAATGCATGATTTTGTTCAAGGAAGATGAAGATCTGTCTTTTCACATGATTAGTAAAGGAGAAATGATCAAGCACGTTAAAAAAATTCAGTATCTAAGGGGACGATCAGAAATTACCGTAAAGACATCACAGAAATAAAACAAAGAATTTCAATAGCGAAATGGACAGTTTATAACGTTGGAACCGTCATAGGCTTTAAAAATTGAAAATGAAAAAAATTACAAATAATTCAGGCATGTATCACTTCTACGCAGCTATATGCTTGTGGATGCTGTACATTAGATACAGAATGCATTAAAACGTTTAGAATATCTTGAAAGACGGGTTTTTCAGATATTGTTAAAATACTGTGGACAGCCAAAATTACTAACTTACCAGCTTTCCTCAAATATCAAGGCAATCGATTCCAAATAGTAGATCCAAATATGGCTAGACAATGTGTGATAGCATTAATCCTGTCAAGAGAGATATTAGGGAGAAGATCGTCATCAGACGATCTGAAATTTTGGTTTGTTCTTCGACATCATAACCTTTGGTTAATTTTCCCAACAGGGCCTTTTGGTTGGTGGTAAGTTCGGCATAGCCCTGCCTTACGTGGTGTTTGGAGCAGCTTCCCTGGTTGTGGGTGTCCTGGCCTTGACCTTGCCTGAAACTCTCAACCAATCCATCCCTGAAACCATCGAAGACGCTATAAACTTGGGGAAGTAAGTTTTTGGTTCGGAGACTTTTATCTTCCATCACCATCAAAACTAGTAATAATTTCTAGTGTTCTCTATTCCACGGTTTCCACAAGACCAGAATATTCTTTAGCCGTTTCACCGTGTTCATATTGGCACTCTCATTACTATCGTTTTCGCAAGCAATATATCTCATAGTATTATAGCAGCTCTACAATAGGATGGACACACGTTAGTGTAAAAAAAAAAACGAAAATGAGAAAATTTAAGCTGTAGAAAATGGACTTACAGAATCCTGGCATTTGTTGTACAGCGATCCATTTGTGATTTTGACTGGAAATCTACATTTATGATCTTTTTTACTTGCTTTCGGTGAAAAGCATTGATTTTCTCTTCCTCAGTCTGAGTGAGAGTGAGTGCCCATGTGCTGTAGTTGCAAAGTAGTATGGATGACACTAATGACTTGTAGGGGTGAACTTAAGTTATTGTTTTAAGCTAGTTTCCAAAATTCCAGATGTGATTTAACTTACACGGGGCAGCTGAGGAAAGCTGTTTTCTTCTTTCTACATCTTCTTGATCGCCGATGAGTGGACCAACTTTCTTTCTTTCTTTTTCTTTTTTTTGTCTTCTTCGTTCCTTGATGATGATGTGAATTCTATCTTGTCTTTATTGACGTTAAGTTAGTACATTTAGAGCGATTCTTGGATTTATTGGATTTTGGCGTATTCCTGTGCAATAGACTCCTCATCTTGATATTTCTTTTTCGTATGAAGATTTTCGTTCGGGTTATGTAGTTCGTACTCCTTTGAGAGCATGTTCTAAGTAGATGGTGAAAAGAACAGGTCTTAAACTGTGGAGTCCCGATATTGCTCTTGAATAGATTTGATTTTGATGAGCCATTGATTCAGGTATCTATTTTTGTATTGCTCAGTAGGAGGCGAATAATCCTCAGCTCGACCTCGTTGACTATTGACTTGACAATATCTAGAATTTGGCTCCTGTTTATTGTATCGAAAGCTGCGGACATAGATATATCAATACCCGAATTTTTTTATGGTGACAGCTTCATTCAAGGCTTTAGCGGTTAGCCATTTGTGTATCCAGACTAAGTCTGTATTTCTTCTCTTTGGACGAAAACAGCTTTGATTTGCGGAAAGATATTTCTTTATATTTGTCCTTATTCCGTTTAATGATGTAAATGATAAGGGTAATCGAAAATGTTTATATATAACTATTTTAAAAAGTTAGTGAGGACAAGGGCATGTGTACAGATAATTAGCTTACATCAGGAAAAGCTTTGAATGGATAGTGTTTTACACTTTTCATAAAGTAATTGTATGATGGGGAGGGATTTTGTCACGAAAGGTACACTGGGGCATCTCCGTTGAAACATATGAGGGCGTTACGGAGTTTTTATAATGCATTCTCTGTTGTATAGGTAACCAGTGAAGATTCTTTGAGACCTGTGTTATATGGTCCTTTTTCGTTGTTAAATATTGTTAATCTGTCTGATTTATTGTGGACTTTTTGTATTTTTTCAATAATATAATTAAGAAAACCGATTAACAAGAATTGCAATAGTCTTTAAAATACATGCATTCTCACCTAACGATTTAATCAACAGAGAAAATTCTACAAGAAAAGATACCACTGCCTTCAAGAAAACAAAGGACGTGAATACCATATTAGCGCCAAATGGATCTCAAGGCATCTTCA
>JBBPDF010543575.1:0-10266 GCA_037974715.1 Lomanotus vermiformis | reverse complement strand
AGAGGAAAATGCTATGAAGATTATATCTTAGATCAGAATTGTAATTCTTTGGTTGAAATACATAAATTAAAAGAAAAAATAAATAAATGAGAAAACAGATAGAGTAGAAGAAATTTCAGCAAAAGCCTAAACACAGTACCAGCAAATGATAGTGCTTGTCATAGTTTTTGTGAACAACTGTAATAAGCATGTCACAATCAAGTGTAAAATTAACGATTCATCATAACCTGCAGGTCATAGGAAAATAAATATTGCAAAGGAATCTTCTTGGATGACTAGCATGAAATTATCCTTGACATAAAATGTAATAATAGAACCGGCAATGTAATTAGCAGTTTTGCAAATTGCATTTTTCATAAGATTAAATTGTAATACAATAAAAAGCAATAGAAAAAAAAAACAAATTAAATGGGAGATTTCAATATATCTCATTGTATATCATAAATCAATGTTATCATTATTCAAATGCCAGTAAAAGAGAATGCAATGGAGGGAAATTGAATAATAATAATAAAAAAAAAAAGTAAAAACAAACAAAAGCAAAAAAAACAAAAAACAAAAAAACAACAAAACCTAACCCAACAAGAACAATTGTATTTCCTAGCTAAAAGAGAAAAGTTCCCCAAATACTCCAGGCAGTTGTCCAGTGTCCTTTGTAAAACCAACAATAAAATGCGCCGTGTAGAGATGCATTATTTATCAACCACGTCCCTCCATTACTTCACAAGAGATGAGATGAAAGCCCTCACACTTTTCCAGATCTTCCTTTAATGGTAGGTAGTATCAGAAGGGTTGTGGAAAACTTCGTCGTCTGACACAGGACGGACATTGTCTAACTTGACCAGGCCCTCTTTGTGACCGCTGGTGCAGAAGAGCCACTGATCATCTAGTTTTGCCAGGACCTACAGGTTGCAGAATAAAGTTGCAAAGATTAAGAGAGTCCAAAAAAGACAACAAACTAAAAACAAAAATAAAAAAACCAACAACAATATACTTAAACGAAACAATACAAAATGCTGAGTACTCTAGGGAGAATAACAACTAGATGGGGGAAAAAGAGATGTTTGGCAGGCGGACAGGCATAAATTATAGATAAAATGATCGAAATATGGATATAAATATTTCTGCTCTACATATTTTTCACAGAAATTTTATTTAAATTATGGGTTAAAGGAACAGTCACCTACGAGAAGAAGAAAAAAAGTCACAATTCCTTTGACAGAAAGGTAAAATACGTTGATTTCACTCCCCATACAAGCCCCTTACAAATTTTCAACAAAGAGGGGAATAAAATGATATTATCAGTCTTATGGCAGTAAAATGTTTGATCAACCTCGCCGAATATCATTGATTGGCACTGAAAGGGTTAAGCCTTGTCATTAGCCAACACCCCTAATTGACAATTAAATACCCCAACAAGGCTAAGGTAACTTAACCACTTAGGGACTCAGCAATAGCATTTCAAACAATTCAATAAATACACATCAAACATCAGTGTTCTCAAACATAGTAACATTATTACGGGTACTTATAGAAAGGACCGTGTGAACTTTATGAAAGGTATCCTACCTGCAAGTAATCACCTTCCTCAAACGACAGCTGGCTGGGATTGCCAGAATCCAAGGCAGATGGGCAAAGAGTCATTACATATCTGGAAAAAAAGAAACATTTGTTTTAGTGAGATGATTATAATTCAGATGATACTGTGGTCTGATGTAAGCAGAAAGGAGGCAAACATTTTTTATGCAAGTCTTCATTGATAATCTGTTCAATAATCTATAAAGAAAAAAAAAATTGGTGACTTATTTGACACAAATTCTAACAGAAATCTAGAGGGTTGTTTTCTTGGGGTTTTTTTATTTTTATTTTTGTCTTTGTGTTGGTATTTTTTGTTTTTTTTATTTTGTTTTGTTTCTTTTGGGTTTTGTTGGGTTTTTTTTTTAAATGTATAAGTACAGGCCATTTGGACTTTGACCATTTGAACCTTGACCATTTGGACCTTGAGATACCCTTGAGAGCTGACTAAGTCCTAAAGTTGTTGAATACGTCCAAATTATAGGTCTTTATATACTTTTTTTTTGTTTAAGTAAAGGCCGAAAGGAGCAAAAAAAACAACTAAAAAAAGAAACACTTTCAAACGATTGTGACAAAACTAAAAGGGCCTTTTTGTGGTGGTTACATTGCCATTCTTTTGGTCATGGCTGATTACAAGTAACAAAAGTCAAGAGGACGAGGGAGGAGGGAGAATTCAAAATGAAAAATAACCATGACAGATCTTGTGCTCAAACAATTACATTACCATCTTCAAGTGAAGATTGTCATTTTTATTCATACTTCCCTGGCATGTTCAGATAAATTGTGGAATAAATTACAAATTAATGCAAATAACAGTTTAAAAAATACTGAAGATTTTAAATAGAAACTTAAATATACAGCATTAACATCTCAATACAAGTAGCTAAGTTAACTTTCTTGCAAGCTGACAAGAATGCTCAGTTAACAGAGTTTCACTACTTTTGTGGGGGGAAAAAAAAGGAGGAAGGAAAAAACAAAAAAAACAAAAAATTGTCATGCACAACAGTGCCTTCTTACTTGAAGTCGGGTGCAGAAAAATCGCCTGTTTTTCCATCCCACAGACAGGCTTGTCCAACTTCCAAGGCCGCCAGCTTCCTGTTCTCACTGCCATCAGACGAAGTGCTACTGGCAGAGCCTTCCCAGCTCCTCTCCCCCTCAGTGCCAGCCCCAGGTTTCAGAGTGGACACAGTCTCGCCACACACCTGTGCGCGGCCAAGAAAGACCTCATCCTCCTTCTCAGGTTGAGCCTGCTCAGCTTTCACATCAGCGCCTAGCTGGATAATTTTGTCTGTCTCAACTTCGTCCTCAGGCCAGTAGATGGCCCTACGTGATGCCCTGCTGGTTTTTGCCTCTGAGGCCTCACTCTCAGACTTGTGTTTCTTGCGAACGACTTTCTGGTCAACTTCTTTCTTATCCTGCTCGTCTCCGTTATCGGTGGGCTGACAGGTCCTCTCTTTGGGTTCTATTTTCCGAAGAGGGGAGCCTTCATGGCTAGCCCCACTGCTGAGATCTGTAGAGTTATTGATGGCCAGAGACAGGGCAGAGTATGTTCTGGAAGAGGAAGTACTGCTGCTTCCCAGCGACTCGCGACGGCCATAAATAAGTGCATCAAAGGGAGAGTCGTGCATTGATAAAGGTCTGCTGCTGTGACTTGGAAGACTTTCAGAAGAGCCAAAATCAAAATCGCAGTACATTGAAAATGGCCTGGGCCGGGTAAAATTCTCAGCCATTTTATTGCGGACAGCACCGGCCGTGGTGACCACCTTGCAGTTGATCTCTTTCTCCTCTTTGATAATCTTTTTGGTATCAGGATTTTGGATGGTCCAACGCTTTGGCATCGATTTTGATCTTCGTGGAGCTGGACTGCTGCTCTGAGCTCTTATTCTAACAATGTGTTCCCCGGATGAAGTGGTTCTTTCGCTTTTCGAACACTCCAAAACTTTCTTATTGCTGCCATCTTCCTCTCTGTGATCAATGCCTGCATTGTTATTGTCTTCTAGACCTCTCATTTGATTCTCAGATCTTCTGTCCCTGGTGGGGGTCTTTTCACTATCCTCCTGATCACTTACGGACTTGGGGGTCTCTTTGAATGAATTTGTCTCATACTCTGGGCTACACATCTCGGGACGGACTTCTATTTTCTTTGGTGGGGATGTTCCAACCTCATTTTCTGGTAGATGCGCTTTAGGGGGCGACCCATGATCTGGCTTTGGGTCAGACTGGCTCAGTGATACGTCCGAGAGTGGATTAGTGAAGATGCCCTCGTTGCTGATAATTTGGGGGCTCTGTGTTGATCTTACACTGCGGTTATCAGAATCAATGCTCTCTTCTCCTTTTTGTTCACCTTTATTTGCAATATCGCAAAGATTCATAGACATCTCTGAATTGCTATAGGAGCACAAAGTCTCCTTGACCAAATCAGCCCGGGCAATCTTCAGGTCATCAGCAATTTCAGCAGATTTAGGTAGTGACTTTCCTTCTGCCTGATCCTTCTTAGATTCTGCTGCACTATTCTTGCTTTTCTCGTATGGGAGAAGTATGCGGTCGAAGAAAGAAAGGATGCTGAAACCAGATCTGGATTTTTTGGGTTTGGCATCTGCAGTCTGGGTTGGAGGAGTAGGTGTATTTTGCGATGGTGCAGTATTTGGACTTGCGGTGTTATTCGTAGTGTTTGCAGTGGTTGAAGTAACTGGTTTTGGGGCAGGGTTTGACAGACAAGGGGCAGACTTCGATGGTTTGGTGCCAGTTACAGGCGTCTTTGAATGACTGGCAATTTCCTTCATCTCACACTTCTCTTCTTTCACCTCATTAACAACTTCAGCTTTCCCTTTCAGTTCTTTCACTTTGGAAGGACTGTCCTGTTTAATAACTTTCACATTTTCCAGGCAATGGATCTTAGAAGTGTCTGCTATCTTGATGGGCTGGTCAAATCTCTTTACTCTGTCTTCATACAACTTCAACTCTGTCATTTGCTCTGCACTGGGTGCACTGTTAGGAAAGTCAATGTCAGTATCCTCCTGTATGAACAGATCTGTGTACGGCTTCAATTCACTAGGGCACAGGTTAGAGTCTGTGTCAACATCATCATCAACTGAAATTGTCTTGGGAGGCATCAGCTGTTTCTCTGGCTCCTCAACCAACGGCACTGCAGCTTTGGCGCTATGGTCCTGCACTACAGCAGGGAGGGGAAAGACGTTGGGAACATCGACCGAAAGTGTCCCCTCTCCATTTCGGCCTTTACCTTTTCCCGTCTCATTGTCCTCCACCTTTGTCTCTTGAGCTTTCTCCTCTTGCTGGAGCTCAGTAGCTGCACTCTGCGTATCTCCTTTTTCACTCTCAGAGACATTTTTCTTTCTCTTCTGGTTTTCCTTAGCAGATGACGACGCAGAGGATGATCCAATACGGGCCGCCATACTGGCAAACGCGTTGGAGAGACTGGATTTCCAGCTAGGCGCTGTGTTGGTCGTCGTCGTGGTTGAGCTAGATAAAACTGGCGGGGTCGCAATTGTCTTGTCGACAGTGGTAGTTGCGGTCTGGGGTGTTGGGACGGGGATGGTGCTAGTGGTGGCTGGGGCAACCGGTGGGGTGGCAGATGCTGGCGGCTGCTGGGATTGCGGTTGCTGTTGTAGTTCAGATGGTTGCATTGGTGCTGATGGCGTCTTGGGGTCAGCTGCATCCAAGTCTGGTTCAGTCACCTCTTCAATCACAGGACTACTAGCTAAATTCTGACCACCGGCCAAAGTCTTAAAGAGACGAGAAAGATGGGGAGAGAAAGAGAGATAAGTGCATATTGTGGCTTATCTGGTAAATAAAAATGACAAATAATTCCAACTCATACCCTGATCCCCCTCTCCTAAGAAAAAAAAAATAATAATAAAGAAGTGTTGAAAAACAAAAGGATAAAAAATGTAAAAAAAGAAATGTGGGCTACTTGTTTTCAGTATATATTTATTGGTCTATGGATGCAAAATGTATTTCCATTAAATTAAAAAATATTAATCTCATCACTGTCATTTGTCAAGTAAGAAAGTTTAAAAATTAAAACAAAAAAACACAAAAACACAAAAATACAAAAACAGTCTGTAAATTAAAGAGACAAAGAGACACATGAAAAGATTACACCTACATGAGTGTTTTCAAAGCTGGTTATACTAGTTGTCATGGAAACAATGCTATCGCTCATGACGATGGTAGTGATTGGTCCATAGTCCAACTGGAAGGGGAGCACTGCCAGTGGTTGCAGGGCCACCAGCAGACTGCTGTAGGACTGTTCCAGAATTCCCTTGAGGGAGGCGCGCAGGCAGGCGTCGTCGTGATACACCCTGGACACCAGGTTCTCCTTGCATCGCACATAGCCAAGCCAAAAGTCAAGAAGACGGAGACTGCAAAGATGGGCAAATCGTCAAAATAGATTCAATGTTCTTCTCTGGGCCAAGACTAGGATGGTTTTCTTATCTCTCTGTTCTTTTTTTTTTTGCAACATCATTTTCCCTACTATTTAAACAAAAAGCAAGTGTAACAATATTGCATCAAAACCTATGAGATCTCTCATGGCCGAGCTAAAACTATCATAATTTTGTACAAAAGCGGGAACTGATGAAAATTACTATTGAGAATAATAAATCAATAGCTGGAAACTCAGACAACAAGCAGAAACTCTTTTAATCATAACACAAATGTAAAATTGTTTGTGTGATCTATACGTGGTATCTAAAAATAGCTGGGACATAAATATCTTAAATAAATAAGCATCAATAGTTTTAAACAGGAAAGATAAACAGTCTCTCATTGGCCATTGGTCAGTGTATTAAAAGTACCACAATCCAAAATCTCCTTCTAGACAGTAGCTCTGTGGATTTTTCATTTCATTGCCTACTTACTTGAGCAAGCCAGCCACAAAAGCATAAAATTTATGCCTTGTGGAGGACAAAGTTTGTTTCTGCCTCAAGCTTTTGGCTAAGTCATGCAAGGGTCTGGTGTAGGGGCCTGAAAAATATCAACAACAGGAGAAACTGAAATATCAGCAAGACAGAATTTTTTTTGCTTTTGAGTAAAATTTTAAAAGTTTAAAAATGAAAATATCAAGGGGGATGACAATATTAAGAAAAATATTTTACATATAGTAGAACTTCTGGATAAAGATTCGAACAGTAATGAACACTTCCAATTTAAGATCTAATATCAAATAAAGAATTGCTGTTATTACATAAAACCACAAATTATGACTACCTCTATTTAATGACTAACAACAACCCAAAACAGGCACAACCCATTACAACCCCATGCCCTCTTCAGAACAACTGTTATCAATTGATTCAACCTAAGTTGATCATTCATTCAGTCCCTAGGAGCCTGGGGAATGTTAGACACACTGTGGTCATTCATTTAGTTGACGATATTCATTCTAGAACTGGTTTAGTGTATCACTAGATTCATTGCACTGATTGACTCCAATAAAATTGCTCATATGTTGCTTTGGGGAAAGTCACTTGATGTATTGTAAATATGTCCCTCATTAAAAAGAGCTGATATTGTTTGTTTGTTTTTTTAATGAAGTGTACCAAGGTTGCTGGGAGGAGTTGAAGTCAAGTCCATGGAAACAGCAAAGGGCAAGCACTCAAAAAAATCAGAATAAAAGAAAACATCCTTATCTGTGTAAATCTAACCCTCCTTAAATCAAACTGACAAACGTATGCACAGAACAGCCACATGACATTTTACCCATAATGAAGGGTACCTCCTGCTGACATTTACCCAACTACAGAAATTGCTTCCAACCTTTTGCTAATAAGGTGATGTTTATGGTCTAGTGATAGAAAACGAAATCCCAGCTGACAAATCAGTGAAGCTTTCTTTAACCAAGATACTTGATAATTTTACAACCTGCATAACATCTGGTCTTGCAAGCTGTGTGATAATTCATATCTACAATGTCGCTGTAACAGTTTATATGAAATTCTTTCTATCAATTTGTTTATAACTCTTCCCTTACTTGTATTGCAGGTGTCAGTGTAAATAAAGACCGATTATTTAACATAAAAATAGACTCATGACCTAACATTATAAAATAGACTTAATAAAAAACATCTCCCTATGATGAGTTTTCTTCTTGCCTCAAGGAGGTCTTTATTCTGAGGTTCTCCTGTATTGAAAATTAATTAAATAGATCACGACTCCAACTAGATTCCCTTTAAAGCAGAGATCTAGAAAAATAAAATTTTGTTACATAAACCAAATCAATTTTAAAATCAAATAGTGTTAAACGTCTGGAGACAGAAAAATTCCCTTGGGTTACCACAATCATCAAAGTCCTAAGAATTTCTTACTGTCTTCAGAGTATACTTTAAGTAGAAACTGAAATGTTTTCCCAGATAGTTCTTTTCTTTTTTTTTTTTAATAAATATGTTTTTTAATTTTCATTTTTCGGCAGGTCTTGATTCCTATGGGCTCACCTAGCTCAGCAGTCATCTCAGCCACTCGCCAAGGCGTCAGACGCACTTTGCCAAAAATGTGGACACCTGTGTCATACTCCCGCATTCCATGAGATATTACCCTTTCCACAGCAGGACACAGCTCACAGTACACCAATGCCGCAACCTCAGGGCTGTCCAAGGAGCTTCCAAGGCGAAGCTGTTGGATTAAGAAATGTCAAATGATTGTAATTATACAATATGGTGATGCATCAATGAGATATGCAAAAAACGATCTTGATGAATTCAAAACAATTTTTTATGAGATTTACGTATCAAACAATGTGCGGGCAAATTTGTAAGCCAATGAATTACAACAGAATATATTTACTTATTCATGAAATATATCTTATTTCTGTACGTGTTTTCTTATTTGCATGAACCAGAACCAAACTTAAAAAAAGACAAACAAAAAAACAAAACAAAAAACAAAACAAAAAAACAACCAAAAAACTAAAAAAACAAACAAAAAAACTATATAAAAAAAAAAAAGAACAAACAAAACATGATGTCTCAATTCATCTTATGTCAAATATATCCCATTTCCTGAAAGGAAATAATATGTCATGGGGTGAATTATACCTGAAAAATGTCATTAAGAAGTACATCATCAACTGAGTTTAAAAACTTGATGATACTTGAATCAATAACTAAATTATAAATACATACTAGTGATGTAGGGTCGGATATTAAGCACAAATACTTTTGTGAAAAAAATTAATAACCTTTTCAAAAGGATCTTTGGCCTGTGCAAAATGCTGCAACATGGAATCACATGCTTGGGCTATGCCTTTGAGCAACACTGGGGAAAAGGACAAAAGGAAACAAAATAACATTTTTAAAAAATGCTACAAAAATCAATAACAAAGAAAAGAAAAACAGACATATTCATTGTAGGCACAAAAATAATGTATAATTTAATATGGCAGAGCAAATGAACAGAATAGTATTAATAATCTTCTTACTCAAATTGTTGTTTTCCATTAAGGAAGCGCTGGGCTCAACCACACTATTTTCTGATGCAGATGAGACAACAAATTCAACAGGTGTTTTCATGCCCTCAGACTCAGGAGAGGACACAGTCGTAGAAGATGCAGAACTGACTGCTGACACAGATACAATGGGCTCGGGCGGTGTGGTTGATTCGGAAGAAATATCTATGATATGATATAAAAAAAAAAGATTCATGGAGGATGATGCTTGGCTTTGATTTAACTCTTGCCAAGTGACAATATGATTTGTGAAAGAAGAACTATGCCTCATATCTACTTATATCTACTTTTAAAACAACAAATTGTTTATTGTAAGGATTATGAAGAGAAAGTATGAATTCTAATTTAAAAAAAAGTTTTTCAATGCAATAAATTTTGCAATAATTGTTTCAATGCCTAAATATCCATGTAAATAATAAAAAATAATTTTTGATAACTTTTCAGACATTTCTTTCGCTACATGATGGTTTGGCAGCAACAGCTTCAGATTGACAAATTTCAGAGAACGTCTTATTGAGTAATCAATACAGCTTTCAGTATTCTACTCCTCCAAAAATCTTCACCAAATGCATTCATGATTTTATTTTTTTTTTCTTCCATAAACTCAAAGATCTTAGCAATAGAGTAACAGCTAAGGCAATGTACATAAATCCAATAATACAACACAAACACTTCTAAAAAAGACAGGTTAATCAAAGGCTATGGTCTAATAAATAGAAACATAAGATCAACATTCTTTTCGCATTCCTCTACCTTTCTCCAACAAGTGAAGAGTTATCACATCATCCTTCATCTCAATGCCTTCGACCTCTTTTTTGACTGTACTGACTTCTTTCTCTTCTTTTCGCCTCGGGGAAGGCTTAGGTGATGCATGTGGAGAGTGGAAAGACACTTCCGATGCAAAACTGACACGCTTGGATCGACTGGACTCTTCGCTCAATGACGATGATGTTGACGAGAAAGAAGTTGAAGAAGAAGCTGATTTTGATGAAGATGTCTTTCCTCTACTTGACTTGCTCTTCCTCCTATGGACCACTTCTGGAAAGTCACAGACATTTGAAATATAAAATACTCCTACCCTGAATCTCAGGTAGGAAGGAAACAAGTTTAAAAAAACCATAAAAACATACCGTCTCGGCCAACTCGTCATATTTAGGAGCCAAGCTCTTGCAATGGCCACACCATGGTGCATAAAATTCAATAAGGACATCTTTCTCCACATCGTTGAC
>JBBPDF010543574.1:0-14062 GCA_037974715.1 Lomanotus vermiformis | reverse complement strand
TCGGAGCGGACACCCAAGCAGTCACCCATCTGAACAGTGACCATGGTCAACGCTGCTTGACTCAACTCATTGTCGAGCTGTGCTCACCGCTGAGCCACCGACGCCCGTAGTAGAATTAAAACAATAAATACATAACTGTTGGGACCTAATCTCACTTGATGAGGTAAGAAATTAAATCTCAGCCAGGAACAAGCCATGGTGAGATAGTGGTCATAGCACAAGAGGGAAAGTCTATGGACCACCTTGACTTATGTCTTGTGACATTCCATTTTCTTTCTTGTTTTACAGTACATTTCACTATTCAGTGATCTGGGAACAGATCTTTAAGGAATTTTCACAGCTGTCATAGAGTGAATTTATCTAGATGTATACCAAGTTTCATAAATATCACTGTACTTGTTTGTTTTGTTGGTTTTTTTTTTTTTGTAGCTATAACAGCCTAAAGTTCAGCATGTTGTTTTTAGCCATTATATATTAGCAAAATACAATAATGCTAGGCTATTGTCAAAATCAATAAAGGATATTTTGAAATGAAACAGGAAGAAAAAAAGTTCTTTAAATTGTTTTGACTGCTTTATTCTTTTTCTTTAAAATCAATAATTCCATTTCCTCTCTGTTGTAGCAATTTTATACATGATGATCAGTGCATGTATAAACTTTTTGTTTTCGTTATATATATGGGATTTTGTTGAGTTCTATTTTTGTTTTTATCCTTTCCAGCATTACTAAATTCCCATGATAAAAAGGGTTGCTTTCAATGTCTTTATTTATATATGTTCATATTTATGGTAAATGCTAACTTTATTCTTCAGTGTTTTAATCAGTTAAAATTATTACTATTATACCCAGTTTCCCTTTTGTCTTATTCCATAATTCCTTGTATTTCCTTTATGTTTTTCTGTCATTTAGTTTCTGGTTCATATTTTTATGGTCACAACCAAGCTAATGGGGGAAACATGGATGAATATTCATGCAAAAAATGAAGTGATAACTTTGTGTAATTTTTCATCTTTTTCGTTACATGGTTCTAGTCTTATAAAAAATTCAATATTTGCAAATTTCTTTTTATTGTTATTGTGATAGAATCATTCTGTTTACAGAGCCCAATGTTCATATATTTATTTATTACATGTAATTTGTTTATTTTATCCAGTCAATTGTAGACAGCTCTCTTATCAGCTTGACCAAAATTTTTGTCATTCAGTATGAATATGGGTCTATATAAGCAAGAATTTCTTTCAAATTTTCCTTTTTTCTTTTCTTTACTTTCCTCTTTTTATTTTACTATAAGAGATGATAAAACAGAAATGAAATATTTATTTTCTTTAATTTCTTTGCCAGGAGATGATTTAAGTAATACATGGCAACCATGTATAATTCCATATATTTACATAAAAAGGTGTTTCAAAAGTTTTCTTTGCCTGACACTTGCATTTCATATTGTATATTTGAAAACCATTCCTTATCCTTTGCAGATGATTTGAGAAACTTGGTAAGCCAGTGATGTTTGATTGTCATTCAGGGTGTTCGTCTTTGTCTCTTGTTCTTGAATTTTTGTGCAAAACCATTTTCCCCAGCTACAGAGACTCCCAGGAATGTCACTAACCATCTGTTTCAATGACAATGAAATGGCTTTTTGAAAAACTGTTGTTGTTACTGCAATAAACAAGTTCTGAGTTTTCTCTCTAATATAGTTTATCTCTATAGTAAGGTCTGTCCTCTCCCTAATTCTTTTTAGTCATTTCACTTTATTCTTTATTTATTAATCATTTTTTTATTATTATTATCATTGTTTTTGTCGGGGTTTTTTTTATTTCGGCCCAACCAGACCTCAAAGCTACAATTCCATTTTTTTCCACATTACTGAACATTTTTAAATTTTCATGTACGTTTGAAGTGAATCTCCAAAAACCCAAAAAAGGCCATTTTATCCTCTTGATACTGTATTGATACCGAGTAGTTGTCATATAGTCCTCCAGGTTGCCAGTAGTATGTGCATTGGAAACTGGAACGTGACATCAATGGCATGTATCGTGTGATTGATTTGTCATAGTAGAAACAACTAATGAAACTAGCAACCTTTTTTGCAATGTCGACTGAACCGGTTTCTTGCAATGCCTGGACATGATATCCAAAATGTAATGATATATCTTATACTATGTATCATGTGATTCATATATGTCCTCACTTTTGAGATGATACTCTCAGTAAGCCTAAGGGTTTCGTCTCGTTACTTTGCTTCTGTTTGCATGAGATGATGGGATTATAACAGAGGCATATGTTTTTGTTATTTTCAGCAAAGGATCAGGGTCATTTTGCCTTTGACTAGTGCATTTTTATTTGCCTGAATTTGACTTTTTAGTTTCTTAATTAGAAATTTGGACACCCCGGTTTTCTTTCTCCCTACCTATCACGACCCTCTTTGACTGCATTGTCTCAGTGATGTAAAATTATGGAAAAAGTCAATGAGCTTTGAAAACTTTTGATTGTGTGAGCATGAGACAGATGACTATGCATGTCATCCTACCCTTTAGTGTTAATACTTGAACATGTCTTGAGAAATGTGTGTTTCAAAACAAAAACTACTAATAAAAGCTTTTACTATGTGGGTATATGGTTAAGGCTCTAAAACCAATGGCCTAGGTATCTTTTGCATGTAGCCTATGCTGTGTGGCCTTTTTAAGAAAAACAGTTTGGTTTTTGTTTGTTTCTTTTTGTTTTTTAAGGATAACTGTCATTCCATGTTGGCAATGTCTTGACATATTAGAGATGAAAACTAACAGTCAGGCAATGAGGGACACGAGTGTACATAGTAATATAAGTAAAGTAATTTTAAAAGATCCAAAATTTTCTTAATTTACATTATTCGCTTTGTTTTGTAAAGAGAGAAGAAATCCAATATTTAGTGGCACGTCTCTGAAATTAAAAAAGAAAACAAAAAAAAAAACAAAAAACAAAACAAACAACCTTGTATTTGTAATTGGATATATTACATGATTTATTGTATATATAAAATAATTGTTACATTGTTCAAAATGTCTTATTTCTTTTTATCACTCTTTATACAAAATTGATTATGGCTATTGTACCCAACTTTTCCCACAAAATATTTACATTTATACTACATTATAGGGATGATAGGAATTTTGCACATAACTACTGAAATGATACTTCACCACTAGCAAACTGAATAATGCTTTTAAAATATTGCTTCGGTTTAATGATCACAATTGAAAAAAACAAATTTTTAAAATATATTGTCAGGCATTTTGTCTGATGATTTATTACTATTTCAGCATTTTTCTTTTCTTTTTTTTTTTTTTTTCCCTCCAACTTCATGGATTCAATTTTTTTGTTTTCATGTTGTTTTTTTTTTATGTTTGTCCTTTAGATAATAAAAATGATGATGATGTTAGACAGTGCAATGGTTGACATCAATACTATTCCACTCAGGAAGCTCCCTAAAGGGCATTGAGGCCTGTACCAGACGAAGAAGGCCTTAGCAATTAACTAACATTGGATCTCATCTTTCTGTGCTTTTTTGCTTGTTCAAAAATGTCCCAGGGGCACTTTTAATGTTCGTTCTCATGTTTTGACTATTGCAATTTCCTTCTCATTTTATGATATATATTTAAACATATATAATATATATATATATATATATATATGTCTATGTATTTAATATTGAATTGGCAACTGGTCCATCACTACTACTAATGGCATCCAAGAAGTTTAATTTGAGTTGTGAATATTTTGCCATTGCAATATACTGTATGAGTTTATGTACATGTAATTTGATTTTTGTCAGTCCATTCTCATTCATTTTAATCCCGTTTCATTACATTTCAACAAATAACAGACACAAATCTCTCTCTAGAGTGCATGCTTGGAGTGAGATTTGGTTTGGCTTGCTACTTGTTTTACTCAATCAACCATCAAACCCACAATTTGCTCCTCTTTTCTTATCTACAGGACTGTCATCTCTTTTCTCTTTAAAGATTAAGATCATCCTTGTTTATACATGGGATGACTTTCACATAAATATCCACATCATTCCCATGAAATTCTGGTTCTGTTATTGTATTTTTCTCAATTTGATTTTCTTCCACTCCATTCAATGGAAAAAGAAAAAAAAAGAAAAAAAAAAAACAAATTATAAAAATTATTGTGTTCAGTTACTTATTTGAGCTCTGCTGAAGTATAATGATGCATAATCAAATTATAAATACAATTAGACCAATGTAACAAAGATCTTGTGCTATTAAATATGACTAATGACCAATTTTTACGATAAAGCCAAATGAGAATGAACTTAAATTAAAATTGCTGTGAAAGTTGAGTGCACTAATCTAGAAGCATTTTGGATTTTCTGAATGCTCAAAAAGAATATAAAAGAATAATTAAATTGTTTTGCTCATTAAAAGCAAGGGAATAAAAAATTAATCATTTGAAAAATAGGAATAAGAAATGGCTGAGGAAAGCTTTCATTACTAAATGCTTACCTTGAAAAATTATTTTGTTGTGGGATAGGTTTGACAACAGTAAGAGAAGCCAGCACATTACATATGGAAAAAGACTTATTTGGATATTCTTATGAATTTTAAAGGAAGAAAAGAATATTTTTATACTATGCTTTTAAAATTGTTCATGTTTTTCAAGTTAAGAAATCATTCTTTTATTCTTTTATAACAAATAACAACAAACAAAAACAAGCAAAAAAACAACAACCAAAACACACACACAAAAAAGCAATGAACACCCCCCCCCCCTCAAAAAACAAAAGCAAAAAAAAACCAACAAAAAACAACAACAAAAAACAAAACAAAGAACCCCAATAAAACAAAAAAACAAACAAAACAAAAAAAAACAACAAAAAACAACAAAAAACTCACCAAAAAAACCCCACAAAACAAAGCAAAAACAAAAACAAACAAAAAACCCAAACAGTAAAAAGAAATAACTAGTTTATGACCAAATATAATATACAGATATATATTGAAAATTACATAAACATATCACTTAAATCTTGTACAAAACAGTTATACATTTTGATATGTTTCAGCTTTTCTTTTAATGATGTTCATCATAACCTTCATGTCATGTATTTTCAACATAATCAAGTCCTGTTGGCTGTTTCATGTTCACAGCGCGTGATTCAATTACTTCCTTAAAAAGAACATTCCCACCAACAAATGACAACCTGGAGATAAGTTTTAGTGGAGAGGAAAAGATTGAAGTTTTGTGAAGATCCAAATCACCTGTAATTATTTCTTTTGTGGGCTATTTTGTGGCATGGAAGATAGAACCTCCTATCAGACTGAATTTCTTCGTCACTCTTCCCACCATGGTTAAATAAAAAAAGTGTAGTATACAAGTACAAGATAACATTACTTTAGCATAAATTTATAAAGACATTTTTATCTGGTATTTTGCAGTTATGATACATGTAGAAAAAATATGTACACATTTCATTACAATAATAATAATAATAATAATAATAATAATAATAATCATAATCATAATCATAATCTTAAATAATTCTTAAATAATAATAATTATAAAATAATAATAATTATAAAATAATAATAATAATAATAATAATAATAATAATAATAATAATAATAACAAAAATAATAGTAATAAAAGTTATAATTTTATATAATAATAATAATTAATGATAATATATAATGATAATATAAATTTCTATAGCACCAATATCTTGTGATTATAACAAGCTCTTTGCTCTTAACAATTATTTTGAGAAAGCAAACAGTGATGTTATTGAACTATTGTCAGAATGATATGGCATTCAATACAAAATAATCAAAAGAACTCATTTATGCTCAAACATTATCACAAAAACGGAAAAATGTGTATTTGATTTTCCTTTACAAATTTTTGGCATCTTGCTTTCCTCAAATATCGACTTGATCAATTACAAATAGTGGGTCCCACAATGACCAAACAGTTTGTTTCAGCATTAAGTCGAGCTTGAGGAATTTTCATGAGGAGATCATCATTAGCTGATCTTAAATTTAGAGTTGGTTCTTTCAAAGGAAACAATTCTTAGATATGAGAAAGCTGAGTCGCTTAGACATTTATACATGACAGTGGCTATTTTATAACTGATTCTTTGTTCAATTGGAAGCCAGTGAAGCTCTCTCAGAAGTGGTTTGGCATTGGCATGATCAGTCTTTCTTTTTTGGAGTACCAATGAATCTGCATTGTTTTGTACAACTTGTAGACATCTTATTCTATCAATATGTATTCCAAAAAAGAGAGAATCACAATGGGCCAATTAGAAAAAAGTAATGGATAAAACAAGCTTATGTATACTTAGTTAGAATCTTTTGGAAAGTAATCCCTTTTGCAACTTTTTTGCTTAAATTCAAAGAAAAGCTTATATGAAAAGAGCTGGCCTGACTTTCCATTGACAGATAATAAATGTAAGATAACCACAAGATTTTTAACATTTCCAAAACATTTAATTTCAGTTTCTTCAAGGCATGCTCAATTATGTAATTTTTATCTCTAAAGCGTTTACTGCTTACAATCATAGCTTCTATCTTCCCAATGTTCAACTTCAGCTTGTTTGAATCCATGTATAAAGTTTTGTCCTTTAAACAATCTTCAACTTGCAGTACTTTGGTGTAAAAATTTGTTTTGAGGTCTATACTTTATAGCTGATTTTAACACGTATACATGTTACAGCCGAGATTGTGCTTTTTCATCAAGCATGAAAAGGGGGCAAATATACAGGGTAAAAAAAGCAGGCCCCAAAATGGATCCACCATATGCAGGAGATTCTGTTTATGTGATCAATGCTTTCCAATAGTGACACACTGTTTCCTATTTGTTAAATATGATTTCACTCAGCTTAGAGCTGTTCCTGACATTCCAAAAACAGACTCTATTCCGGTTTCTGTTATCAAAATTTGATTGTCAATTGTATACTATTCCAAAAGCAAGGTGGTACTTAATTTTTGAGACCAAAAAAGGAAAAAATGCTCGCTTTTGACAAGAATGGAAACATCTACTCCTGTGTTCCAAGGCAAAGCCTCATATGTTGTCCATAAATACAATGGAGAATGATACAAGTTGTATTGAAATTGCCATTTGAACAAAAGCCAGTCCAGGTATAAACGTATTTCGTATTATATTTTGTAGGAGAGGTGACTGTTACCCCGGTACTGTTACAGAATCAGTTTGCCTCAAGAACTGTTGTGTGTACATTTTGTAAACATTATTTAAATGTTTTGTTTATTAGAAAATGTAAACAAAAGTGTTCCTGTGTGGTTTAAATATCATCTTTCAAAGCCACAGGAAGAGGAATTGTTTATAGCCACACATAAGTACTTATTAAAGTGATTTGTAGGATTTTGATAAAACGTTTTTGATCTACTCTGTATGTTAAGCAGTGGTTGATTCTAAATAATTTACTTTGAATTTTTTGTTGGGTTTTTTTTTTTTACAAGTTCATGCTTATGAGGTGCTGTGCTTTATTTGACGGTGTCGTCATTTTGGCTTTGCCATTGCTTTGGGCAAATAAAAAAGAGTTGTATTGTGTTCAACAAAATCCACCAGTCTTCATCCTCACTACAAATATTTAAATCTAATTGATTACCTGTTCTTACTGTACTCACTGTTTATGCATAACACTTCTTTGTTGCACTTTTTTTTTCAACATTTGAGGAACTAGATTTTACTTTGTTTTTTATTTTTGTTTTGCCAACAACTTAGAGAAACAAGACATGTTTCTTGTCATATAGGAGGGCATTAAAAATATGATTCATTACATTCAACTCAAATTGTTAGAAAATTAATATCATAATTAATATTGTATGTAAAGTCAGAGTCATTTTGTCTTTCAGTAAAAGGATGATATGATTTATGAAAGGATAAGAAATGGGGAATGATTATTATATTTATGTTTCTGAGGCACAACTTTTACTGCTGATTATTGGACCTTTTCATGTTGTGTGGTATTATAAGGACATTTTATTATTTTGATTTCAGAGATTGAGAAGAAAGATCAGAGAGCATGTCACCATATTGTAATATTTTATTCCATTTCAATCTGAGAAAGCTTCCTTTGTTACATACAGGTCAGTGGCTGCTTTAAAAATGCCAACAAAGCTTGTGAGGAAATAAATGATGAAGAATCTTAAGTTAATGACGTAAAGCATGAGTGATATACATATTTAAAGTCAATGCACCATGTATTTATTGTCTGATTTCAATGTATTCATTGATTCCTTATCATAAATTTATTTTATCTACACTGAAACAGATTGCATAATAATATTAAAAAAATATCATTTGTAGTGATAATAGCAATAAACATGCAGTGTTAAATTATTTATTTAAATTTACATGTCATTTGTTGGAGCTTTTGTATGTAGAGAGAGAGAGAGAGAGAGACAGGTGGTGGTTCTGGTGGTGTGGTTTCTGGGAGGGGGTGTTGTAATATGCTTGCCATTCCACTCAGAGTTATCATAAAATTCATGTTATCATCCGATAAGAAAATTATTTTCTGGAGTATTGTCATCATGTGGTTGTGACTTTGTTAAGCACAAATAAATTTTCACTTGATTAATATTGATATGCAATGATCGTCATATACATGTTTTCTTATGAAGTTTTTTTTCGTAATGTCACATACAACTTTGTTTATAGTGGTTAAATGAATGGCATAACTCAGTTGTCGGACATGATTGAATATCTGTAAGCATGTCTCACTTGCTGCTTGTTTTAGAAAAATGGTGAATGGACCTACAATGAATGTACCTACAAAAAATGAGAACATTGTTTCTTTTAATGGGGTATGCCTATGATTGTGATCAGCAGTACACTGTCCAATTCTTCAACAAACATAAGAACTCTCATTCACTATAGCTTTATCAACTTTATGCCTTTATTAGAAATGCAAAAACTTGATGACTTGTCATGTAACCTTTCCCTTATATCTGATATCTGTTTATTAATTCCTCTTTGATTTAGATATCTGTGTTTGCCAACTCAATCCTCACAAAGTTGGGGTTTTTGTTGTTGTTGTTTTTGTTGTTTTTTTTTGTTTGTTTGCTTTTTAATAAAAAAAATATTTTTTTGGCTGTAGCAATTAGCATTCCTGTATCCAATTTTCCACCTTTTTGTACTATATGTATTACAAGGACGACTTTTAGGGCAGACAGCTAAATAATGGTGGAAGAAGCGTGTCCAAGAACGAAAGGAGGCTTAGAGGCATCCATGATTGGACCTATATCTGATATCTGATTTTTGTGAACTCAGATTGTTCAAAAGTCGAAAACAAAGTGGACATGTTTATATATTATATGTCTCATTTTGTCTTTGTTGGGTTTTCTTTTTGCAATAATATTAATATCAAAAGGATGATGAACCCAGAAGTCGGTACATTTGACCTGATCAACATGGCTGAAAGCACTGTTAATGTTTCCACAACTGTTTCTGGACATCATGAAGCTTGACATTCCTCCTTGCTTGGAATTTCTAGGGCTGTCCAAGCGAAAAATTAAGACATACCAATAATAGCATGAAAATCAAATAACTCATACCAACAATAAGATTCTCAAAGAGGGAAATGCTGTTTGTAAAAATTTAATACATTTAATAAAGAACAAAGCTGACTTGTTAACACATGTATTTTCTTGAATATGATGTCTTTAGGCGGCTGAATGTCTTCTGAATTGTAATAATAGAATTGATAATGGAATAGTGAGATGCTCCATTTGCTGCTCAGAAAGTTTGGACGTAGACCAAAGTGAGGCATCCCACTTCATCAGCTATCTCTGTCTGTACTTTGTAGATAGAAAAACCAAACACAAAACATTTTTCTCTTTTCTTATACCATATACTATTGACCCTTCCTTGAATTTAAATATTTTAGAAATTTCTTTCATTATATTTGATGATGCAAGCCAACCCCTAGAATGTACCGCTTGTACTTGCTTCCTATGGAATCAAGACTTATTGTGTATGTTATGTAATTGTACTGTAAATAATGAACTTTACCAGTTAATGCAGTTTAAATCAATCTAGCTGTTGTATTGTAATGTTGTCAAGTAGAGTGAATACTGTAAATATGATGGAGTGTTTTTAGTGTTAAGGAAATTCATTATAAATTATTGTCAAAGACGATGTATAAGGCTGCATATGGACCACTTGATACTTGCATTTTTTTTTGGCACATCACTGAAAGCAGTTCCTTTGAATCCTAAAAAAAAAGTAAAACCGTCCACCAAAATCCCATTTTTAATTTTCATGTGAGAAAAAAACAACCAATTTATAAATAATCCTTTTCAATTTAAGAAAACATAGGAAAAGGAACAGACATCACCAGAAAATGGAATTTCATCCATGTAATAGTCAAGAAATTTTGTTCCCCATGGATAATAATCAAATACATGTAACAAGTTTTTATTCTAGTAGACTAGTAACCAGCATTAAAAAATGATGATGAGGTTTGTCAAATGGCAGACTAAAGTTGGAATCTGAATTTCAAAACAAAGCCAACCTCCTTTTAGTCTTAGAGCTAGCCCAAAATTATAAGTTATAAATAAGGTATATTGCTTAATCTGTGAATAATATTAGTACTACTATTAGTACATATAGTCTTATATATTAGATTTAAACTTGTTGATGTTGAAGATACAAAATAATTTCTCAATCTTATATCTTGTCAATGATTTTCAAAGTCAACATCGCTGATGATTTTTTATATTGTGAAAGCTAATAAGTCATTGTTCTACAAATTGTGTGGTAGTTTTTGTTGTTAAGTTAAAAAGGAGTCATGAATGTTTCAATTTTTTTTTACTAGATGTGGTCTCGTTTTCATCTGTGCACATTTTATGATATTTATCATATATTAATAATAAAGCCTTGATATTACATTAACCATTGTAGATTGTTGACTTCAGCTTAAATATATTGTAGTTTATTTGTGTAAATGTACTTTTATTGTGGGGGCATTATTGAAAATTTAATTTGACATGTAAATAATAATTTAGATCTATATGTTCGTTGAATAATACTCCTCTCCACCCCTCGTTTTAGTTTTTAGGGATAAATGCATCATATACACTGCTCCTATGTAAGATGAGAATAGTTTTTTTTCCTTTGACAACTTGTTTTCCCTTTTGTTATAGAGAGTCCATAGGTGCGTTTAGTCGCACCAAAAATTGATTACTATTACTGATTACATTCTTCAGGCAGTCTGGGGAGAAGTGAATGATTTTGTGTCAGCATCGCTGGGCAGTACATTAAAATAAATTAGATCTACATATAATGTAACTATTGTAACTAGCTTATTTATTTTCATGTAGTCTTGAGAAAGAAAAATAATAGAAAGCTTGATTTTGTTAAAATTCCCATTTTTTGATGCAAGGCAAGGCTTGTATGCAAATTTCAATGTTTTCCGGTTTCTAGTATAAAATGAGAGCATGCCAGTAACTATAATAATAATAATAATATTAATATGCTTAGATTTGTTGAAATGGTGGGGGTCACTTCAGTAGGAATTGTTTGCCTCATCTCTAGTTAATGGTGGGGTGTTTGTTTGTTTTTCCTTAGCCCATGAATATTACTGTGTGTTAAAGATGCCATATCATGATACCTGTGATATGAATGCCTACTGGTGTTTCTAAAGGAGATAAACCCAGAGCTCACCACCTATATGGAAAATTGAAACAGCAGTCATCAGGTACATTCAGTTAAGGTATATATATAACAAATCCTGCAATAAATGTTCTGATTTCAGTGTAATAATAGGATTTGTTCTCTAAAATAGTGGCTTTAAATATTAAATGGCTTTTGTCATCAGTAAGTAGAGCTACAAAGTCATGTAAAATACAAAGATGGTAGGCTACTTTGGATACATGTTAGAAGAGTGAGAAGCTTGCAGATATTTATATATAATCCCCTAAAAAAAGCAAAACAAACAACAAAAAACAAAAAACAAACAAAACCAATACAAAAAAACCCCAACAAAACAAAACAAAAAACCCTCCAACCAAACAAAAAAGCATCAAAATCCACAAAAAACAAAAGAAAAGAAAAAATCACCACCACCACCTGCAACATTACTTTGCTTCCCTACCCTAGAAACTCCAAACCGCCTAAAAAAGAAAACAAAATACACCTCCCTCCAAAAAAACAAACAAAACAAAACAAAGAAGAAGAAGAAGACATCAGAAACAAAAAGGTAAACAATTGAAAAAAAATAACCCTATAAAATAGAAGTAAATTTCATCCAATAACAGAAACCAATAAACAATCTAATAAAGATATCAGATACAATAAGTGCATTGCACAACGAAATGCCAATCAATGCTTTATCTCTTCTTAGTTTCAACCAAAATGCAACTCCACTTTTATGATCCTACTATACATGAACAACTTGTCACCCACGGCTTATGTCACATTTTTATGGTGGCCCTACTACTAGCACTACTGTACTTTATTACAGATTAATCAACTTGTATCATTTGAGCTTGGTGAATGCATGCAATGCTGGACTAGAATCACTTTAAGGTCACATTTGATTTATATTACTTTAATTGTTAACATTGGATAGTCTCTCAATACTCCATGAGAATGATCAAATTTTTGCCAAGACAATGAAATTCAAACATGATATTTACTGATTCATTCTTTTGATCCATATTCCTTTTAACAGAGTGTAACAATGTTCATTGTTTGATATGGTTGTTATCATTAATTGTTTTTTCAGTAAGATTATTATTCAGATTGTAATGTAATGCATTGTTCAGTTTCATACAGATACATATTACAAGATATTGTACAGCTATATATAGTTAGTATATATATTATATAGGCTGGCCCAAGGCTTGGTCGCCTCGGGGTGTCAGAAGCTTAAGGCCAAAACACCTGTTGGAGGGAGATTCTCTTCTGTGAAGACCTGGTACTGTCTCACCCTTAAGAGTTTGTGTGGTCAATATGTTTATTTTATTTATTTCTTTTACTTCCTGAGTAAGTTTGTGGACAGCTGATTCATGTCTTGAGACAGTCCTCTCATTTAATGCAAAAAGTCTTCAAAGAGGGTAACTATGAATCACTAAGATAGTCTGCAGTATTATTACTATTATTATCAAAGCTTGAAGTTGAAGTTGAAAATTAGTTTTAAAATCTCGTTGCAACATACTTCATCTAATTTTGATGATTTTATCTTTTTGAGTTGCCAAAGTCAAGAGGAATTTTTGTTTGTATTAAAGCAGACCAATTTTTTAGCCTTGCTTTATTGCTTGTCTTAGATGCTTTCAAAACATTCTAAAACATTCTTTTTTAAGTTAGTCGTACATGGTTTTGATGGCGTGTTGTTGGATTTAATGTATTGTAATGTATGCTTATGCAGGAATTAAATATTTGTGGATAGAAATAATTATAGTATAGTCATAATAATGTAGCAAGCGTTTTTATTTTCATTTTAGCTGCTGTAACTTTTCTTTATGTGGAAAATTGAGGGATTAAAAAAAATTATATTTGTGTAATTTAACCGTAATACATATTATTATGACATTATGTATACAGATTGGCGTATGGTATGAATTGGTAGCTTTAGCATGGTGAAATATATTTGACTCAGTTTCTGAAAAAATTGCCGTTGTTTGGTGTTATTTCTTTAAGGAATGTTGTGCTCAAGATTGTTTACTCCTTCCCCCAATCCTGTAGCCACAAGATGTATTTGCCCTTCTGCCTAATGCCTTTTACTGATAACTACATGATATCTTCATCAATCTTAGCTCCCTGAATGTGGTAGAAAAAACATTATTCCTGATGGAGAACATGGAAAGACATACATACAGGTTTTAATAGAATCTCTTTCTCAGTGACTAACTCAGATCCATACTACTAATACTACATGTAATATTCACATTCAATTTAACATTCCATGCTATGCTTTAGTAGCAAGCTATCATTTCCTTCTTTGATAAACTGCCTAACTCCTCCTCCTCCAAAAAACAAAAACAAACAAAAAAAGACAAAAAAAGAAGGGGGGGGGGGGGGGGGGGGGGGGGGGGGGGGGGGG